>RJWJ010002796.1:0-95157 GCA_004363605.1 Indri indri | reverse complement strand
CCAGCCTCCCCCACCCCCACCCCTCCCATTACCCTAATTTAGGGATCCAGCAGTCACGTTGGCATTTATATTTCTACGGGGCATTTCCAACTCAGTGAATGGGAAATTGCTCTGTAATTTCCAAAGGCGATTAATTATGCAGAAAATTTTGCATCCAAGAAAAACAGGAATTTAAAAGAACCATCAATGTGAAAAAGTATCACATTGTGCTGGGGTCTCGGGAGTTGTGTTTTTTTTTCCCTTCCCTAGTTGCTGTCAATGTAAGATTTTGTGAGCGATGCAGAGACCTGGGCTTGCATCATAGTGCTCCTAGTTCTATGGTGCGGGTAGCTCAAGGCCTCAGTTTCCCATTTATAAATGGGGGTATTGGCTCCATCTTCACAGGGCTGCTGTGAGTTAAAGGAAATACATGTGTGCAAGTGCCTCGGCACGTGCCTGCCACCTAACACAGAACACTCTCCATAAATATGTCCCTCTTTCTCCTTCACTTCTTCCATAAGTTTTTTATCAAAAAGGACAAAGAAAGCTTAAGATTCCAAATGTAACATCGCCCTACCCCAATAATAGAGGTCTCTAAAGGAGGATTTGTGAGCCAGGTGCAGTGGCATGGCCCTGTAGCCTCGGCCACTCGGGAGGCCGAGATGGGAGAATTGCTTGAGCCCAGGAGTTTTGAGTCCAGCCTGGGCAACAGAGAGAGACCCCATCTCTAAAAAATAAATAAATAATAAAAATGTAAGGATTGGTGGGGGGCAGGAGGGCAGATTCTTAATGCTTTCTACTTTTATGCACCCACGGTATTAAGCAGCATGTGGAGACGCCAGGGCTGTTCTGTGAGGCCATGTTGCTAAGCTTTATACATCACCCTCTTTTCAGCCTTTGTACCATTAGAGAAAACTGGGGCGTGGGGGCGGGGGTGGACAAAGTCCAGAGGTGTTTGAAGCATGTGTCATCTCAAGAGCATTTCTGTCCAGAATGTACAATTATTGGCATACAAAGATACACAGTAAGATGTGAGCCAAGCTGGCCATGAGACTGCTGGACGTGGAGTGGGGAGATTCACTATTGTCTGGACTGAATGGGCCGTGGGACCCACCAGCTGCCCCGTGGGCACGTGCTGCTTCAGTGACCCGGAGTAACCGTGAACAGGCGCTCTTAGAGGTGCTTGTGTCTGAGTCAGTGACATGAGGGATCCAGCAAAGCCCAGTCACTGACTCAGTGGTCCTGAATCGGACACCCCCGTCCCTCTCTGAATGGTTCTATGTTACGAATCAGCCTGTCATCCCCTTAGGAAGCAAGCCACGACCAGGACACGCTGGCTCGTCATGCACGACTCAGGAGCTCAGAATCTGCAGAGGCAGGGACCTCATTGTGGGAGTGAGTGGGTGATGGTCATGGTGCTGAGGGTGATGACGAGGACAGCAGCATTTATTTGACATTTACTGTGTGCCAGGAGCTGTGCTGAGTGCTTGACATCGACCCCGGAAGTGGGGGCTGTCATTACCCCCCCCCAATTGCATGGATGAGGAGGTGAGATCTTGAGCAACTTCCACATCACCCAGGTGGTACAGTTGGAACACGAACCCGGAGGGTCTTTTAAGCTGTGGAGTGTTCTCGAATGCTCTGCTCTGCCCACTTGCACACAGTGTGCGTGTCTTGTAAACCACCCACATAATTTCCAGAGACACTCGGGGTGAGCAGAATTGGATACTGGGGGTGATTTTGTTTTTACTTTTAATTTATTTTAAAACAAAAAATGTTAAAGTGAAGGACCTTTGGATCTTGCCAAGATAGGGCTTGAGTGCCCCTCACCAAACATATTTCATTTATCATTAAAACAGAGGTTTTCAAACTTTTTGGTTTCTGGATTGTTTTACGCCCTTAAAAATTACTGAGGCTCTCAAAGGGCTTTTGTTTATGTGTTAAATCTATAGATACCATATTGGATCGAAGCTGAAGAGATGTTTACATGTTTATCACTTCATTTAAAAATAACACCAGGAAGCTCCTTACGTGTTACCATAAATAACAGAACATATTTTTATTAAAAATCACCATATTTTCCCAAACCAAACAATTTAGGGAGAATCATGGCATTGTTTTACACTTTTACAAATCTAGTGTCCGACTGGAAGACGGCTGGGTTCTTTTATCAGCTTCTGCATTCAGTCTGTTGTGGTGTGTCATGTCATGTCGTGTCATGTCATGTGGCCTCTGGAAAAATTCCCCGGTGCCCTTGTGAGAGATGAGAGTGGTCAAGGTCAGTAAGGTCTTAGTTTGACAAGGAGAATAGTTTTGGCCTCACTGAACCCCTCAAAGTCTCTCTGAGGCTGCCGGGATCCCTGGACCTCGCTTTGAGAACCGCTGAGCTAGATGGGCCAGAATAATCTTGGGTTGGAAGACATGTGTACACCAGCGTCCGCCGGTCTCCTTGAACCACAGCAGTGTGGGGCTGCCTGCCCTGTGCCCGGGCTGTTTGGCCGCAGCTGGCCGGGACACGAAGCTCTGGGGTGTCTGTCGGAGCTGGCACAGGAGCCCCTCCAGGTGGAAATGCGTTGAGTAATTAGAGAACCACCGAGAACAGTCTCCCATCAGCTGTGCAGTTGCTCCCGGGCTGCCTGTCAGAGGCTCTGAGAGACGCTTTCCTGGAAGTGCCTTCGCAGACAGCGCTTCTCTTCTCTAGTGCACCAAAGGGTTTCACCACCGTAGTCAGCTTGGCCAGGCAGAACCCTGGCTGGTGTGAAAAAACCCTTTGTGTCCAGAAGGACTCGGTGGAGCTTTTCCCTTACTTAGGTAGGCATCTGGAGCGGGTGCCATAGGTCAGCCTCTGGTCCTGGGTGGTGTGCCTTGATGCGGCCATCTCAGGTGCAGCCCTGCTCTGCTCTTTCTGCCCTGTAATCATTTGCCGTGGGGAGAGCGAAAGGACTGCAGCAACGCTGGCCCAGGGCTAACCCTTACAACTGGAAGTGCCAGGAAGCCGGAAGTTGGCGATTCCTCTGAGCACCCAGCAGGTGGGATTCCTATTGGAGAATTAGCTGGCTCCATCGCACAGCTGGGAACTTCTTAGAATGGGGTCTGGGAAGGGGAAATGACATCTCCCCAAGAATGTTCACTGCGGCAAAGTGGCTTGACGCTGTTCCAGAAAACCTTTCTGTGGAAACAAGATAGAGAACCAAACGGGGAGACAGCTCTGCCATATTCGGAAATTCAAGCTGAAACACGTTTTAGCTACAAATAAGGTGGATGATTTGAGAACATCGCTTGCTGCCTTTTTGCCTATTGTACTGGCTGCTGTTCAGTCATTGCTGGTGGTTGGTTTGTTCACTGGTTCAGCAAGACCAGGGTGCCAGGTGCTTAGCACAGAGCGTCGTCCGTGCAGGGACACCCTAGGGCAGAGGGGTGGGCTCAGGGACTTCTCAGAGGTTCTGTTGCTCTAGGGCAGTGGTTCCCCAGCTTTAGCCTGTGTTGGGATTAGTTTCTGATTAATGAGTTCTGGGGTGGGGCCTGAGAATTTGCATTTTTACAGCATTCCCAGTCCTGCTGCCACTGGTCTGGGGTTCAGATTTGGAGACTCACTGCCTCAGGGAATGTTGACCAGGTGACCTGGGCTGATGGCTGCACCCTGCTGTTAAAAGGACCCACCACACTGAGAATGAGAAGGTGTAGGCCCCAGATCAGCCTTGCTGGGCATGGAGACTTAGGAGAGGACACAGGAGACAGTAGCACATGTGGCTGTGGTGTGGGCTGGCAGCCAGGTGGTAGCTGGGGGACAGTGAGGGTGGAGTAGCCTGGAAAGTCAGAGCCGCAGGTAGGGACAGCACGTGGAATGTTTCCTTGCTGCACTAAGGTTGGGCTCTACCTGGAAGGCTGTGGGGACCTCTGTGAAGGGCTCTGTTGCTTGGTGATAGCTCCCCAGACACAGAGGGTCCTGAAACATGGTGACTATGTATCTATTGAGTTACTGCCTGGGTGGGCCCCGCTGCAAGCCGGACCCTTGCCCTCACTGCACTGGAGGAAACAAAGAGACAGTCTGCTGTCTGTAGGCTGACCCTGGTCTGAGATGGAATCCACTTGGCTGGGTCATGCCTGAAAATGCACAGCAAAGCAGAGGGTTTTAGGCAATTAAATGAAAAGAAATTCTCCTCCCAAAATGACCTTTGGAGTAAAATTTGACCTGGGCTATTCAAATAAGGAAGCTGACGTTTACTCTGCTCTTCTTGTCACTTTTTACAGGTGGAAGCATCTTTGGTTGTCGGGAGGGAACGTGGGGTGGGCACGGTCTAGAATCTGTACCTACAGCAGAGCTACAATGCAGATTCCTCGGGCAAACACACGCGTGTGTAGATTGAAGAGCACTCTGATCCCATGAGCCAAGGTCGATGTGAACCCCTGGCCTGCACAAGTACCCCTCTGCTCGCTGAGGGGCCATAGGAAAGGGCAGGTGGTGGATACAGGTGGTGGGTGGGAGGTTGGGCTCCATATCCCAAAGGGACTGTACCTCCTCCATCTTTGTTCCTGTCCCTCCACAGCTGCCACCTTGCGTTGTAGGTGCTTAGTAACTGTGGTAATTGAAAGTTTGGTTGCCTTTCTTGAACCCTGGGCACTTGGTGCCAGGTGCTGCCCTAGGGGCTGGGCTACAAAGCTGAAGATGAATGGTCTCTGTCCAGCGTGCCTGGATGCTGAGATGCCTGTCCCATTCCATCCTGGAAGCCTCGGGCTGAGGACTCCCTCCAGGGGACTCCCCAGTACTCCCAGTCTTGGAGAAAGTGGGAAGGGGTGTGCTCTGGGTGTACAAGGGGTGCCACCATATACTGCCTGTGCATGGGATTCTATTACCAACCCATGCAGGAGAGCACCCTCCTGAGACAGCCTGGCTAAATGCTCCCTGTCCACGTCGGTGGTAGGGGTGCTGGCCTTAGGTGTTCCTGGAAGCCAGCTGAAGTCTTCCCGTGCCAGGTCAGCCTCCCTGGTGGGGCATCCTGGGATCTACCTGATTCCTCTGCACCCGTCCCCTTGTGCGAAGGAGGAGCGACACCTGGTCCACATCTGCATCTCAGGGCTGTGGCTGGGGACATAGAGCTGGCGTGGAAAGCACTTTGAAAGTGGCAACAGCAGCATTCCTATCCAGCACTTCACTGAGCATTGAACCCTGCACCAGGTACTGGGTTACGGGCTTTCGCCCCCAACCTGCCCTGTGGAGGAGGTGCTGTCAGTGTCTGTGTTTCTGCATGGGGAGGTCAGGATGCGGAGAGATGAAATGCCACCGCAGCAGGGCAGTTGGGGTTTGGTCTGACATCAGGGCTGTGCCCCACCCACTGTGGGAAGGCTCTTCCAGGGGAGACCTCTGAGGAGGTGGTCTGGGCCAGGCCAGCCGCTCCCAGGTCCCTCCTGTCTCCAGCTCCAGGAGTGATCCCTGCGGTGAGGGAAGGCTGGCCAGGGGCTGCTAATTTCTCCCTGTGGGACTCGGGAGCCCCACTTCCCAGTTTGTGGAGTACACTCACTGCTTGACTTTGAGGGCACCCTCTGGGGGTGACCATGTACACAGCTCTGCCAGGGGGGTGCTCAGAGACGAGGCCCAGGCCCAGATGGCTCCCTCCACACAGCATGTCGCAGGATCGCAGTTGAGCCCTGCTGAGCAGTAGCAACAGATAGTATTTCACAGACAGTATTTTTTTATGTGTTGAAACTACAAGCACTATTCAACACAAAGAACGCCCACGAATTCTGTCCTCACTTTATTGAGCCTAGTAAAGAGCACTTACATCACCTAAATCAGATGTGGGCTTTTGGAGCACACAATTCTCATCAAAATGGCAGCAAAAGTCCAAGAACAAAAATGAAAAGATGGAACATTAATTCCTCTTTCAGTGCCATGAGGGTGAGTACGAGCTTGAGAATCTGTGGCTTCTTTCCAAAACCTGGTTCTAACTCTTACCCGCTCCATGACTTTGGGCTGGCTGTGGATCTTTCTGGGCCCCTGTGTCCTCAACTATAAAATAAGGCTAACGCGGCTAGTACGGTTGCTGCCTGTGAAATGACACAGGCCTGAAAGCACCGGACTGGTGACAGGTTCTTTGTCAGTGTGTAAGAACCGGTTCCCCTCGGCCCCAGGAACAGAGAGGCAGAGTTGCCGAGGATGCAAATGGCAAAGGAGTTTATTTGCTAGCTCGAGCTAGGGTTCAAGTCCCAGAGCACCAACGCAGTGGCCTCCCTATGAACCAGGACCCCGCCCTGGGGTAAGGGTGAAGCTGTTATACTTTCTTTTGCACACGACACATCGGTGGCACACGACACGCAGGCTCCACACGACGTGTTGGGCATACCATCCCCCCTTTCCCGCTTAGTCCATTGGTCCCTTTGAAAGTGGCGGTTTGTTTTGACTTTTGATTGGTTGGCTCCAAGCCCCGGGATTTTCAATTTTCGCGCCGGCGCCAGTTTCGGTCCGCGTTTCGGTTCCGGGGAAACTGAAACTTAGGCTTATTTTAGGAAGTTCAGCCTGTCATGGATTTACTCCTGCCCTGTTTTTCATTCTGATTAGCTATATCTGACTAATAACTAAAAGCAAGCATGGTTACAGAAGCAAATGGCATTAGTTAGAATCAAAGAGAATACATTTTTCTAATTTAAAACAGTTTCTGTTTCACACAAAACAAAGTACATTCTTCTACTATCAATTCCTGCCTTTCAAGTGCAGTTGCTTTAAGTACAGCGTCTGCAGCGTTAGGCGTGGGCTGCTGTTTCTCCTCTTCTGTGCCTGTTACGTTGCCGAAGCTAGAGCACCAGGGTGTCTGTGATGAGTATTGATCTGCAGGGGACTGGAGCCACAGTGTGTTATATTCAGATTCATTCATACATTCATCAACTCATTCATTCAACGGTTATTTACCAAACATGTCCTCTGAGCCAGGCATAATTCTGGGTGCTCACCTCCCCTGCCTGGTGTAGGCAAGACTGTCAACAAAGTGAAAACAAAACAGGAAGTGATGGAGGTGACGTGTGGCAGCAAGGCTGAAGCTGGCACCCTACTTGGGGATTAGAGCCAGTGAGGGGCTCAGAGGAGACCCCTGAGATCACTGTGAATGGGTCAAAACAAGCCTTGGGATTTCCCAGGCTGGGAAGAGAGGTTAAGTGGCCGGTTTATTAGAAAATGGTTTATGTGGACCCTGGAAGTCAGCTCCTTTGCCCTAAAGAAAAAAAGCGAGAAATGCAGTTTTAAATGCAGCTGTGAGAGCTTTAGGTAAAATACGGAAGACGGTGCCAGGGGTTGGGTGCTGTTGGCGAGAGGATGTTGAGCATGAGAATGGGTAAGTAAGAAGCGTTATGGATTTTCCCAAAAAGGGGGAATTTATCATCCGATGGCAATGGAGTGATTTATTCTTTTGATGTATAACGCCGCAATTCCCCATCTCCTGAGCAATAGTGATATTCTTCACGCCCTATTCACGAAGGAAGATATTAAGGACGAGTTGTTTGCTAAGCTCAAAGTCTCTGTTGACCTTAGAACAACTTGCCTGGAAGAAAAATGACCTAGTGTATATTTACTATTGAATATAATTTTCCTTAGGAAGTGTGCAAGCCTATTAAAGATTAATAGGGAATCTTATTTTCATATGTTTGTTGAAAGTTAGTTTGTGCAAGTGTAGGTTGTCAGCCATTCAGGAATCTGTTTGCCTTTCCCTTTCCCTTTCCCTAGCCCCTCCCCACTGAGCCCACTCAGAAACTCAGCTTCTTTAAAGTGCGGAAGGTAAATTAACATTCCGCTCAACAGAGCTTGGGGCTCACGTATGACAGAGGCATTTAGTGCTTGTCTTTTGGGTGTAGCGGAAAGGGGAGGGGTTTTGCAAATTATTAAAGTCAAGAGAGCTTGTGCCATTTTAATTTTTCATTTTCTGGGAACCCCCAAAGAAGCAAAGTTTGACTGAAGAAGGCCAAGGCAGCGTTAGGGATAATTTTTAGAATTTACCTGTGTTTTTCTAAACTAATTAGAGTTCAGTTCCTCTGACTATAGACATCAAGATGCTAAGTTGCCTACCTTCTGAGGGTACAGACAGCACCTCCTTAAATGAACACAAGCCTCATGGCTGCAATTGCCAGACCAGTAGAGGGCAGCGTATGGGGACCACATGTAGTGACCTGTAGAATTGCCTCAGCCTGTTTCAGGGGCATGAATAAAAGGCGTTGTGCTACTTAAAGATGTGGAGGACTCACCAGAGAAATCTCTCTTTGGTCTTAATGGTAAGACTAAGCCTGATATTAATCATGACTTTATTGAACACTTTCAGACTTTGAACACGTAGATCAGTGCCCTCAGGGCAAAGCATTTTTTATGCCAGTTATTAGCAGATGAAGTCTAAGAAAAATACCACCCTGGTCGTCTCTACCCTAGGACTTCCATAGGTCTTAAGGTCGGTGTTGACGTCCTGGGCTGGTCCAGAGCGTAACAGAAGACACCAGTTCTGATGAGGTGCTGTCCTCAGCTAAATCAGCAGTGGTCGTTATCCGAGTTAGGTGCCAGCTACACCTAACTCTCCCAGGAACATTTTTGAGGGACTACCAGTCAGTCAACCTGAGTAAATTAAGCTTCAGAGAAGTTAAGATAACTTGCCCAAAACGTTATGGTTAGTTAAGTAGTAGAATTGAAATTTAAGTCCTAGTTCATCTTCAAATTCTGTATTAAAAACCCCTATTGTACACTGCTTTCTCCTGGTGTTTTAGTTTTCTATTGCTGCTGTGACCACAACGAGGTGGTTTCAAACAACATGAGTTCATTCTCCTACAGATCTGCAGGTCGGAAGTCTGACAGGGGTCTCATTGGGCTGGAATCAAGGGCTCGGCTGGGCTGAGCTCCTCCTGGAGGCCCTGGGGGAATCCATTTCCTTGTCTTTCAACCGCCTCATGGCCCCTTCCTCCATCTTCAAAACCAGCAAAGGCCAGTTGAGTTTTTCTCATATCACATCACTCTGACTCTCTCATCTGCCTCCCTTTTCCACTTTTTTCCTCCTTTTTTCCACAAGGATGCTTGTGATGATACTGGTCCCATCTCAATAATATAGAATAATCTCCCCACCTTAAGATCCATAGCCATTATCAAATCTGCAAAGTCCATTTTGCCATGTAAGGTAACATATTCTCAGGTGCCAGGGATTAGAGATATTTTTGGGGGGTGGGGGGGCAAAGATGCCCCAAAGGTAAGTATTCTGCCTATGACAACTAGTTTTTCTTCTGAGCATCTATCTTGTTTTTAATGTTTGCGATATCATGAACTAGTTGTGGAACTAGTCATTTTACCCCTCTTCCCAGTGGTTGCTGGAAAGCTCAGAGCCAAATGTGTAGCTTTCATCCAGACAGGGGCAGGTGTGCATTTTCTACCAGCTGTAGCACTACCTCTGTCTTCTATTTCTATGGCTCCCAATTCCCTCGCTAACTTTTACATTTATTCTGTTGCATCGCAGCTGTATCCGAATGCATTTCAAAATTCTTTCTGAAGCCCAGGGGTGTGTGTAAATAATTAAATGAAGCCATGGTCAGTGACCTTTGCTGCCCAGGGTTCCTGAGCAGTTGATGTGGAGCTTCTTAGAATTCCAGAATTAACAAGAGACAACTTCTGTGACGCACTCTTCAAGTTGGAGGTGTCTGCAGAATTCTACATGAAGCGAACTTATGCCATGTTGGTCTGGAGTTTTAAGGTGTGGTTCTACTGGTGAAAGATTGGTTGAACATTGAGATTTCTGTTTCTCCTTGTGGTTCAGAATCACAAAACTGATTTCCAAAGTTTGCCTGCAGTAATATGAAAGACTTATTGGATAAGATTTACTCTTAAAACATTTTAATGTATTTGTCACCTACAGTTATCCTAGCAGGCAATTATTGGCTATCTGAGAACTTTGTGATCGGTTTCTCATCCAGAAAACTTGTGATTTCTTTTCTTCTTCAATTTCTTCCCTTAAAAACAAGTACCGCCAAAGCTAAAGCTAGATTTTCTGCACTGATGGCTGTAGCATAGCACAGGTAATACAAAACAACTTTATTTGAGTTGGTGATTCAGCCTAGGGCTGTTTGGGATCTTTCTGTGCTCCCATTGCTGCCTATGGTTTGCTTATACTGTGACCATCAGTTTGTGCATTGGGAGAAATTGGTTGAGGGCGGTGGAGTCTTGGCCAAAGGGCAGCTCTAGGGCATCTGATGAGGGGCTGCAGGAAGCCCTTTCTCAGTTGGAATGTATTCCCTTGCCAACTACCATGACTTGCTTTTCAAATTTGCCAGGTAGATAGTAGCTGTCAAGCCCTGTCAGCCGCTCTGTTGATGTCGAGTGATGGCTGTCAGTGTTCATGCACGGTGGCTTTGGGAGGGATGCCAAAATTGATTGGATGCCAACCCACACTTTCCTCAGGGGGCTGCTGCAGTTTGGTGTGTTCGGGAAAGCTAAGGAAGCATGGCTTCTCTACCCTACAGCCTACTTTCGCTGAACCCTCCACCTGGAGAGATAACCCCAAGCAGGATTCACGGCCGGAAATAATGCAGGACTCCCTGCGTTGCTGGAACTCCTTCCTCAGTGGGTGAGGCTTCGTCAGAGCCCCAGTGGGTCAGGCTCAGAGCACAATGACAGAAGCCTGTGGCTCAAGAATTGCCGCAAGCCACAGGAGCAGCAGTAGTCAAGGGATGCTCTGGATATAAGGAGGGGCCTCATTGTCAAGAGCAGGCTGAGCAGGGATTTAGGGGAACAGGCATTGATCTCTACTTGGCCACAGGGGCCTTCCTGTCCCAGGAAACAAAGTCTCAAAGGCTTCTTGGACCTTGCAAGACTCTTTCCCAACAACGTAGCCATGGTCTGGCTGAGTAACTACAAGTGCATCAGTTGTCCAGGCTTTAATATTCCCACCACGAAAAAAAAAAAATCCTGCCATGAGTGGAAACCCATATTAAGGGGCTGAACACAAATGTGCAGCGCTTTGTGCATCTGTGCCTGGGACGTGCAGATGTTCCCCAGACCTTTGCATCTCCACAGTCACTCTCAGGCAGGAGAGGGGCCTGGGTCTAGCTGCCCAGCTCTCCAGCCTGCTTCCAGGCAGATGCTAGGTCTTCCTTGCCCCAGAAAGCCAGCGTGCACAGCACACAGTGGGGACTAGGGACACAGAATAACACTCCCTGAGAAATGTATTTAATATAGGCTCTGATTTCCTGAAGGATGCTTTCCAGATGTGTGCTTCAGTAGACTGCTGGAATAGAAGGGCTAAGGTAATTTTCTAAAAACAGAAAGAGGAAAAATCTGTTTTGTGTCACTATGCCAGACAATTGCCATCCCAGTGTTCTAGCTTTGTCATCCCCAGTCTAATATTAGCAGCATGTTTTTCAAATTGCTTTTGTTCTGCATGAGATATTAGCAGTATTCACAAACTTACTGATATTTAGTCATTTAAAAAATATATCTGTTTCCTCTAGGCCCCTGGGGAAAAGTAGTTTTTTTTAAAAGTGCTTTTACTCTATGAGTTCATATAACTGAGATGTTTTAAGTAATACCACAGGGTTCCTGGTTTGCATTTCTCAAATTTGTTTTGGTCAAAGTCATTGCCTTTAGTTATGCAGATGTAGCCTGTTCTAAGTATGTAGTATGAGGGCCATTGGAAGATAGACTAAGATACAGTGCATGTTTCTCTATGTGGACCTTTCTGTGTGCTTTGCGGCAAGGGCTTAACATTAGAATGGGCCAGGAATTGAAGAGAAAAGATGAAGGGATGGGAGTAAAATTTTATTGGGCAACCAGAGTATTCCAGGTTCTAGGTGAGGAGTTTTATATGATTGTCATTTAAATCTCACAGAAACCATTTAAAGTGACTCTATGTAGCACTGAGCCCATTTTCCGGGTGAAGAAACTGAGGTTTGAAGAAGTTAAATAACTGTCTAAGGCATCAGAGCATAAAAGGTGGATCTGGTTTTGGAAACAGGTGCTTGTCTCTTCCAAGCCTGTGAAGCTTCTTGTCCGTCATACTTTGTTTCCTCCGATGGCCTGCTGAGAAAGCTTCTGAAACTAAATGGCTTGAACTGAAAAGCAAGACTTAGAAGGCCTAATGTCTGCATTGGGTTCAGGAAAAAACCTCAGTGATTTCTTGCACAGGTAGGGCAATCAAGGGATCCTGTCCCAAAGTTCTGGGTTCCTGCTGAGCAGGCAAGTCCTACAGTCCTGTATGGTACTGGTGGGGTCCAGAAGACCTCTCATGACAGGGAGCCTAATGCACTGATAGACCTCTACAGCCAGGGGAACATTAAGAAGATGTCTCCAAAGAACAATCTAGTCCATGGTGGCAGGAGAGGACAAGAATACCCTTAATAACTTAATAAAATCCCAGGGAAATGAAAATCAAACAGCCCCCACACTTCTCCCCTCGAGGGCTGTCACAGGCGGTTGGCACTGTCTCTTCCCGTGAATGCTGCTTGCCGCCACCCACCATGTGACTCGGAGCAGGGGCTTAACCTCTTTGGCTCTCAGCTGTCTTGTATGTGAGATGAGGGGATGCACTAGAAAAGTCGTATCCTCTAGGCTCACAGGAAACCAAATGCCTTGACGCTAACATCATGGGTAATGATCGAATGAAATATGGGTGAGAGTAACAATGCTTTGAAAACAAGTGTTTTGGTTTTTTTTGAGGAAGCTTTGAGTGTCCCATAGACTATATTTCTGAAGTGGAAGGGAAATCCAAGAGCTAAGAAGTTAAGTGAAATACTCAGGACCTCTGGTCAATTAGTGCCAGAGCCTGGATCCCATTTAAGATCTCACAGTTCTTAGTCCAGGGCTTGGTTCCACCAACCACACGGCTTGTGTCCAAGTGTAAGATCTGCTCTGGAAAAACATTCAAAGGATTACGATAATCCGGGATGAGTTAAATTGGGCATTACTGGTGTGTTTTTACCTGTTCTGCATAACACTACATTCCTAAAACTGTTACAGAAGAAGTAGGTAAATAATTTCCCCCCCACCGTCAGAAGACCATCTGCTGTTTGAGACAACTCTCCTAGATATTATCATTATAATCATTTTTCTATTTCCACTTAGCAGTGTGCTTCCTTGAATATGATACTTGCTGCATAAACCAGTTTTCGTAGTGCTCCTCAGGCCATCTTGGTATTTGCCTGCCTTTTCCTCCTCTTCAAGGGTGGGAGATTTTCTCTGACTGAGGGCGATACATTTCTACATTAGTGCCTATTCATTTCCTTTTCATTTTCTCAGAGAAAAACAATCAGAGCTCATCATTGCTGTAGTCATGGAGATTTCACGTCTCCAGAAGAAATCCAGTTGTGGGGTTTCTTTGTTAATCTCATACTGGACATTTAAGCTTCCTTGTTTGGTTCACAGCAGCCCGGGCAACAGAAGACATGGACACTGATTGCAGCCCCATTCATCACGCAGGTGGGCGGGGGAAGCGTGTGCAGAAGGGGCTGTCCTGGGGTGCTGGAGCCGTGCATACAGCCGGTGCTCAGGCAGTACTTGGGGACTGGACAGATGGAGGAACCAGAGCTCTAACAACTGCCTAGACTCGTAGCTCCTCACCATACCGTGAGCTCAACATGGCCGTGACTGATCTCACTCTCTTCCTTGCAAACCCGGCCTCCCCTGTCTTTCCTGCCAGAGCCCCACTGTCTGCTGGGCTGTCTATGTCCTGATTCTGCCCCTCCTTTCTGAAGTCTTGACTTTCATTTATCGGTACCTATGTTTCCTTCTTCCTCCCCTCAGTCCTCCTCTCTGGTTCATGGCTGCGGTCTCCTAGGTAACCATCCCTCCCACCTCTGGCCAGTTTCCTGCTCTCCCCATTGCTGCTGGAACAGTGAGGGCACAGAGTAGGTCTTAAGCAAACTTTTGCTGAACAACTGACAGACCAAAGAGAGTCTTCCTCGTACACAAACCTGATCATGTTACTTCTCTGTTTAAAATTCTTTAGTGGGGCTGGGCGCAGTGGTCACACATGTAATCCAAGTTCTCTGGGAGGCTGAGGCAGGAGGATCGCTTGAGCCCAGGAGTTTGAGGTTGCCGTGAGCTAGGCTGATGCCATGGCACTCTACTCGGGGCAATAGAGTGAGACTCTGTCTCAAAAAAAAAAAATAAAAAATAAATAAAATCCTTCAGTGGCTCCCCCTGCTGTTGGGATAAAATCTAAACTCTTAGGTTGTACAAGATTTTTTAAGACCTCGCCAGCACCATCTCCCATTGCTCCCCATTTGCATCTTGTGACCCAGCCATCCTGGGTGAGCGACTAGCCATGTTCTGTGTGATACATGTGTTAAGCGTAGAGGTTGAGAATGATCTCTGGCTCTGTAGTCAGATTGAATGTGGTCACGTTCCAGCTCCACCACAGAGCTGTACAACCCGGAGAGCTCTCTGTGACTCAGTTTCCTCATTGGTAAAATGGGCCTGATAGTATCACCTTGTGAGGACTCAACGTGTGAATACATGTCAAGCGGTGAAGTCAGTGCCTGGCACATGCAAGCACTCCATACTTACTATCCTGAGGTTATTATGAGTGTGATTAGTGTATCATATACTGCTTCCTTCTGCCTGGAATACCCTCCTCCACTTTACCTGACAAATCCTACCCATTTTTCAAGTCTCAGTCCCAATATTGCTGCCTCTCTGAAACCAGCTTCTTTAGCTATGGAGTGTTGTAATGTTAAAAACCTAAATTACAGAGTTAGAATGTGTGGTTTTAAATCCTGGTTCTGCTACTCAGTATTTTCCTCTAGTCTAACCTTGCTAAACCTTGACTTCCTCATCTGTAAAATTAGGACAATAAAATAAGAGTACCTATCTCATTAGTGTTGTCAGAAAATAATGTAAAGTGTGTAAAAAATATACCTAACATATACTAAATACTTCATTCATGTTAGATATTATTTTTGTTAGCAGTCATTCATTCTTACCTTTTATCAAGAACAAATTGCTGTATTATTATTAATATAATCTTTTTACTTGTTCCTCTTGGCATCTAGACTGCAGGTTATTTAAGCTGAAGGACAGAGTCTTTTTCAGCATTGTATCATAGCACCTGACGCTTCATTCAGTCATTGCGACAGACAGGAATTTAATTGCTTTGTCAATAAGTGTGTGACCACTTTCACACATTACTTTAAGAAATTTTAGAAGACTGTGATGGTAAGGGAAGATGTTGGGAAGGAAGAACGTTTTGGTGGTGGGGGACAGGGGGACCGTTGTCCTTCTGTGGGAAGTGCTGGAGATCGGAGGTTATTGGTACTATACCATTTTATTTGGCAGAAAGGCTAGAATAGAGGATGGGAGAGGAAGCCTGACCCAGAAGGGCTGGAACTCAACTCTAGAGATATGACGTACACGTCATCAATGGGATTTACTACACCATACTGGTTCTTAAATAGAATTGTGCTGGTAAATATTTAACAACCAGGTCTCTAAGAACAACACAAAGCCTTGATTTCTAGTGTTTGCTGATTACCGTGGTGTAAATACTCCCACCACAGCCACTTTCAAGGTACTACCGTGATGTTAACCAACACACAAAATGCCCAAAATTGTACCAATCACCCAGTAATGAGCTGACCCCAGCACAACACTGTATAAACTTCTAACTTCAGTTTTTCCATCTGTAAAATGTGAATCCTATAATGTTGAGCATCCTGTCTGCAAGTCTAAATGTCAGAGGGAGGTGGGTCAAATGTGATGGAGGCATGGAAATGTTAATGTTTTAACAATGCTTCCTGCACTCACTCTCGAAACTCTCTTCCTATCCACTGGCTGTGTCTGACATAGGGCCAATGATCTTCTCTCAAAAAGCAGCCTGTCAGGAGCTCTGCTCAGAGCAGTATATTTCGTTTTATCCTCCCAATCGGGACTATGCTTTCTGCAGCAGACTGACTCAATTAGCCTTTCATTCCAGAGTCCAATTGTGAGTCAATTCTGAGGTTGTTAAGCAAAATGAGTCTGGTGGCATTAGCCTCGTGCTGAAGGACAGTAATCCTCATCACAGTGTTGTTCAGTTAATAGTCTGCTCGAGAGACTAGGAGAAACCGGAGACCCGGAGACAGAGCGACCTTTCATCCATCTCTGGGGGACAGGCCGGGAGCGTGGGGCTGCCAGGTCAGAGAGCTGTTCAGCGGCCAGGTTGTGTGCAGAACCGGAGCCCCAGCTGCCTGGACCGCAGTTGGCCTTTGTAAAGTTAGAAACCCAGTGCCACTAGATCATTAACTTTCATGACCAGGAAAATTCTTCTGAAATTAACACTCGATCCAAGCTGGATGCCATTGGAGCCAGTTGAGTAAGCCCGAGCCACCTTTAGGGATTTTCCCCGAAAAATAAATCCTTTAACCGGGCTACAGAACATTGCCAGGTTTTATATCTTTCAGTGTGTTCAATTAAAGTCAGCAAACGCCAGCAAGGCGCGGCGGTCCTTGAGATCCAGGCACACGCACAACCATGCGTGCACCAGCCTCATTTGGCGGATTTTGCCAAGGCACTTAGCTTCAGCACATGGCCCTGCTTGGGAAGCCTTATAAAGGGCCTCTCTGAGGAGTGTCAGGTGCTGTGCAAAAAAAATAAAGCAGACCTCCAGCATCTGCCCCAGGGATTCGCTGTGATGGAGTCAGGCACGCAGAACATACAGAGCGCACCAGATGGGCACGGATGGGGAGGCACGGGCAAGCCTGTTTACAAGGGTTCAAGGAGAGAACCAGCCCCGTGCGAACACTGTGCAGCCTTGGCAGAAGGGGCAGCGTCCTGTGGACTCAGATAATTTCATCAGGCCCTTTAATGCCCCTTCTAGTCAAAACTGTTGGAGACGGACACATAACATGCTTCATACGGGCCTTCTCCAAACCTCTGTGATCCCTGCACACCTAACCCCGCTTCGTCTCTCCATCCCTGGCTTGTTTATACCGTAAAGTATGCTAAGTAAATACAGTTGCTTGGGCGGAAAGAAGTAAAAACAGCTCTGGGTTTGTCAGCAGCCAACTCTGGGGTAAGCTAAAGACAGAAGAAAACTGAGAAGACCTCCCATTGTCTCCCATAATTGTCAGATAATTTAAATTCTTGGGAAGTCCCTTGTGTTCTTCCCTAGAAACGGAACAGTTGTCTGCTGAGATGACCTCAGAGGTGGCCCAGCTCTCATTCAGGATTTCTCCAACAATATTCTCTTCAGATTGAAAAACAGCCAGTTGGCCACAAAAAGCCCTCTTTCTCCCCAGACCGGCACGTCTGCGGCTCCTCTGCGCTTCTGGGTCTCTGCAGCTTCCCTGCCATCCTGGGTGGACTGCGACGGCCCCCAGAGAGTTCCCAAAGAGCAGACAGATGCCACACTTTGGTCAGTGGGCCCTCCAGGCCTGGCCTCTGACCACAGGCCCTCTGCACCTGGAGCGAGCCTCACCTGTCCCCTGTCCCTCTTCCTGCCCCTTCGGTTTCCAAAAGGCAGGCTCCTCCTTAGTGTCACTGGGCCGGAGTAACGGATGAGAGATGACTTACAAGACAGATCCATACATTCTTAAAGGCAGTAGGAATTGCGGGAGCAGATGGGCCGTAGGATCCTATTTTGATTCCAGGGACATGTTTCTGTACAAAGTAAATATTTTCCCAGTGAGGATCTCCGGTGAGTGTGTGGAGAAGCACATTTCCTAAAGATGCAAATAAGTCTAGTCAGAAATAAATATTGAATGGAAACTTCAAAGCCTCTAGATTTCTCCAGTTATAGGCCCTGGAGACTTCTCTCCAAAAATGCAGACACACGCGGGTGGGCGAGGGCTGGGGGAGGGGACAGTTGGGGGGTTGTACAGGAAAGGATGCCAGCATTTTAATAGTTCATGTTTTCTATATATATATACACATATATTGTGTGTGTGTGTGTGTGTGTGCACGCGCGCACGCGTGCGCGCAAAGGGGCATGTCAGTGAAGGAATAAAGTTATGTTTGTCCAGAGGCTTAGGACGTTTTAAAGCACATCGCCCTCCCACTTTCTTCCTGTTGTAGATCTCGCCTTGCAGATTTTTTTACCAACTGCCAACCAGAGTCAAGGTCTGTCAGCAGCTGTCTAAAGGAGAACTACGCCGACTGCCTGCTTGCCTACTCGGGGCTTATTGGTAAGATCCGGAAGAGGTGGGATGGGAGAAGAGTCTGGTTTGCAAATATCCTCACTCTTTCCATTGCGGCCTGCTGATGTCTGCAAAAGTGAAAATCTCCCCCGTACCCCTCCGTGCTGGGGTTTCGATGTTAGGTCCTTTAGGACTTGCCTGTACGAAAGGAAAAACAAGGATAATGGCTGCATGAAAGGCAGCGGCAGGAAGCAGGGATTACTAAGGAGCGGGGAGCCCACAAGTGCGAAGCTGGGGGAGGCGTCTTGGTTGGGGAACTGACCACGCAGAACAGAAGCAGAGAAATAAGCCTGGCTGTTGGAGAACAGCGCAAGTGAAACAAAGTTAATTGAATTAGGGAACTTTAGAGAAAGGGAAGTCATTCAGTCTGGGGAAATCAAAAAGGCTGTTTCCCAGAAATGGCTCTTTGGAAATAAAAACCCTAAATACGGGGGTCCTGCTTGACATTAATGTTATTGATAATTCAGCTCGCAGTGTGCAGGGAGTGATTTAGGCTAAATTTTTTTTCCTGAAAACAGACACAGCAGAGACAGTATGTTTGAGATCCGAGGCTTTATAAGAACCGTGTTCTCAGCATTCAGAGCGGTGCAATTAAACAAGGCACCCGCGAGTTGGAAGACAGCTAGGAGTGAGGCAAACCTGTGCCCCTGGATAAACAGGGCCGGCAGGAGGAAGGCAGGTGTCCCAGGTACCAGGGACAGCGGAAACTTGGTGGCAGGGCTCATGGCAATTGGCATTTGAGAGGGAACACGCGGCAAAGCCTGTGGAAGGGTGAGGGAAGTCACAGTTGTCACAGTTGTCACAATTGTCAGAGCACGATGGCTCAGGCAGGGTGTGTGTTCCTGCCAGGTGTCTGTGTCAGGGTCACACACATCACCAGCAGGAAGAACCTCCCCCAAGAATGACAGCGCAGACTAAATGCTTTCTCACCAGAGTGTCTTCTGCAGGAGGCTTTGGGAAAATCAACAAGGGTACTTAATGCAGGGATATTGCAGGTTCCTGGCACACGCTTTACTTCCAACTTTTTAAAAAGGATGCCTGTGCTCCCTTGGGCAATGCCTTTCCCCAGCTTCCCAGTTATTTTCCATTTTTATTGATCTGGCGAATAAGTGTACCTTCCTTAAGTCAATATTCCATGTTTGCATTTGCTGTCTTCTTAAATAAGGTAGTCTCGACTAAGGATTACTTACCAGCTACGGAGTTACAGAAATAACAAAAGTAATTAAGGCATAGTCATTGTAAAAAATTTTTAAAAATGAAAAATTCGTCTAAAAATTTAAAACGGTAACAACAGAGAAGCCCGTAGAAGAAAATGTTAAGTAGCTCCAACTCGACTCTCAGGTGTAATCCCCGTTAACACTGGTCCGTGCCTTTCCAGGTGTACATGCTCCTCAACTCCTCCAGGAGTGGCCAAGGCCAGGTCCTGCCAGAATTTCTATGAGGTCATTCTTAGACCTGGCAAAGCCTTAAGTGCCAGAGGATGACGAATGGAGGGAACAACCCGTAGGGGCATTGCATTTTGCAGACCAGAATTTATTTCTCTCTCGGATCTGGGTCTCTCCCTCTGCACTGGCTCCTGGGTCCTTGGATCCTGACTTTCTTTCTGGACAAAGCTTGTTCCTCCATCTTCCACGTATCAAGGAACCACTGTGCTGTCAGGCATGCAATGTCCTTAACCTCCTCACTCCGTGTTTGGGGGTCCCGGTCCTTTCTCGACCAAAGTTAGGAGCTCCTCCTATGCTGTAGGTTAAAATTCTCATCCCAGGATATGATGGGCTATAATTTAGTTCAAGTCAGTAGGGAATCTAGGGTGACGATAACATGCTCTTCACTCAGAGGAGCTTAGAAAAAAATTATTTTTCTGTTGGTGAACCAAATACATCCTGTGGATTACTGACCACCTATTACTTCTTACTTCCACAAAATATGTAAAAACAAAAGGCTTCTTGGCCTCAGTGGGCTTTGCCTGGTGTGAGCCACCCAGGAGAGGACATTTGGGTTGTATTAAGTATGAATACATGGTGTGTTTGTGCCAGGATAGAACGCATCAGAAAAACCACGAATACTACAAGATGTAGACGGGAAGGACCACCTGGCATTTCTTTGAGGACTATTGAGGGTCCACAGACAATACTCTAGGAGCCATTGGCTTAGAGAATTGCCACTGTTTGTTTCCAATTCCTTCACAACCTGGAAGACTTTATTTAACTCAGTTGAGGGTCTGGCGGGCAGGAGCTGTGTTATATACATTCTGGGTGTGGGGTATCCTGTAGGAAGCTCCTAAGCGTCCCTGTGTTACTCTGAAGAAATCCTTTGCTTCTGAGGGAAATGGATTCAAAGTCCTAAAAGGATTTTTAAGACATGTAAACCCAGTTCTATCTATTTATGAAGATTAATGACATTTTCAAGAAAATGCAAGGGATTTGGCAACTCATGCATTCTAAGTTAATTCTCTCCTACTCCATGACATCCATACCATTTGTGCAGGGAAAAAAATACCCTAAGTTCAGCTCAAGGAGCTGTGTTATAATTTTTAAAGTAAATGTGTAAATTATTTTATGTGCTCAAGATAAATTGCCGAGAAAATTCACTGCTTAACATAATTTCCCACTCAGCAAACACAATGTTTGTAATTATCCACGGTGCATCCGCCGTTGGAGGAACATTTGTTTCTTTTTAGGTTATAGAAAAGTACTGTCATACAAGCATAAAATGCTTTGCTTTTATTTTTTCAGGCACAGTCATGACCCCCAACTACATAGACTCTAGTAGTCTCAGCGTGGCCCCGTGGTGCGACTGCAACAACAGCGGGAACGACCTGGAAGAGTGCTTGAAATTTTTGAATTTCTTCAAGGACAACACATGTCTTAGTGAGTTTTGAAAAAAAAAAAAAATTGAGAAACAAACAAGTGAACATGTTTTGCTCTCTGAGCTCCAGCTGCACGTTCTCGTTCCCTGTGTCTGCTTCCTCTGTCTCTCACTGTCCCTTTCTTCCTGGTCACGGATGGTAAATCCGGCTCCTTTTGGCCACGCTGTGCAACGCAGCAGGGAACCCAGCAAGTGATGAACTGGGTGCTGCCAAGACTGCGGATCCAAAGGCCCGGGAGAGCAAGAGATTCAAATAACTGAGGGTACATTATGTGGGAAAGAACACTTCTACCCGCAGATCAAATTTTGATCTTGGCAGGCAGCGGAGAGTCTGTTCCAAAGGTTCTTGAAACCTGGGCAGAATATACAATGTGAGAAGCTCAGACAAATTAGATGGGGATAGGCCTCCAAGGACTGTCTGAGAAAAATTAGAATGTTAACATCAATAGCCCCTTGGATGCTCAGGGTTGGCTCGGAGGAGAAGCAACGATTCTTGAGTGGGATAAACTGGCGATGTGAGCGGGAGACGCAGGATGTTGGTTATCTCGGGAGACGAGATAAGCACGGGTAGGAGGGGGAGGAGGGGACTCCTGCTTGGAAACAGAATGGGTTATTATCGCAGTGTCCTTTAGGCAGTTTGGAAACATGTTTCCCAAAGGGACGAGGATAGAGAGAAATGTGCGGGTGTGAACAATGGGCATTCATCAGACAGACTCCAAAAGCACAGTACCAGATTTCCCTTCTACTCACCAAGAGGTACATGCTCTAGGTGATGATCCAGCTGGGATGCTTTAACATTTCACTCACTTTCGTGGCAGTCGCCATTTACTGGGTATCTTTTGTGTGTTCAAACTCACTCTATAGGGAGTGTAATCCACACATTATCCCATTTCCCGTAATCTGCACAAGAGCCCTAGGAGAAGTAGGTATGATTAGCTCCACCGTGCAGCTCGGTAAAGGCTGGCGTTCACATAGACCACCATGCCAGGATTAGGGTCCAAAGCCCAGGTTCCTTTTGTAGCCACCTGTCTCCTGAGAGCTTTGTTCATGCCTGATGTTGACAAAAACACAGGCTTGAACATTAGGGACCAGGTCTGACTTCCTGGTGGTAGGGGTGGGCCAAGTTTCTAGGAATCAAGGTTCAGCCACCCCTCTGAGAGCCCTGTCCTCAAGTGACAATTTCTCCATGATACGAGGCTGTTCAGCCACCCCTCCGAGAGCCCTGTCCTCAAGTGACAATTTCTCCATGACACGAGAATTAACTGACAATTTACTATGCATATACAAAGAAAGATTTTGAGTGTTACTTTAAAATTTCCTTTGTTGAAAAGAAAAATCTAAGTCACTTGATTACTAGATACTTTGAGTAATGTGACTATAGTCAATTGCTTTGGTCCTCTTAAAAATTAAACAAGCTTTTGTGTTCCTAACTGAAATTTGAACCCACAAAACTAGTCTCAAGTCTGGAGGCATTTACTGAGACACTGGGCATACTAAAGAATTGCAACTTGGACCTCTTGTTTGGTCTTGACTTCCCTCTTTTCCACATCCTGCACTCTCTGGCAGAATGCAAGTTTTAAGGAAGATAAAGCAATGACAATGGAGGTCAGCGTAAGAAAACATTTTACTCACGCTGACAGGAAAACATCTCCCTCCCAGAGAAATAAAAGTTGTCCCTGCTTAATAACATTTTGGTGAAGGGGAGAATCGTCTGGTATCTTATTCCTAATGACTTTTCAATAAAAATAAATGCACTTGGTCTGCAACAGGGGCCAAAGGCAGCCAGAATTTTCCACAGTCATTCCATTTCCAGCCTGACTGGATGGAACATAGGGCTCCAGAAATGCAGGGCTATAAATTCAGTCTCTTGCAAGTAGAAGGACATGGAGTTTGTAGATTCCGGCTCAAATGTCAAAACCCAATTCTGCTCCCTTTGGATTAAGCCAAACCTCTCCCAGATTGCCCTGTTATGAACACAACTCTAACCAGTTGTTTACTTCTGGTTTGAGGGGAGGAAACTTTTTTTTAAGCCAAGTGCATGCAGATGTAGGGGGAAGAGAGAAGAAGGGGATGGAGATGAGGGGAGATACCAGCTGCCTTCACTCAAGTCCTTATTCAGATGCCACCTTCACCAGGAGGCCTCCCTGGACCACGTTACCTAAGTACCAGCCCCCAAGCATTCCTCACTGCCTAATGATATATTTTACATATTTGCCTCCCCAGCCTGGATGTGACCTCCATGGGGCAGGGACTTTTGTCTTTTGCTGCTGTTTTTCACTAGGGTATGCCCAGCCAGTGCATAGTACCTGGCCCTTAGCAGATATTCCATTAACATTTGAATGACTCTGTGAATGAATGAGCAGTGAACAACTGAACTCCCGAGTGGCAAGGGAGACACACTGGGCATAGCACAGATTGTTGCAAGAAATGGCAAGGATCTCTTGAATCTACATGTGCGAAGAAAAGGGAAGGGTTGTAGTTGCTGTTCTGAGTTCATTTAAGGGAACTGGTCCCTGCGTTCCTCTTTCTCTGCTTCCACCCACCAGTCAAGCTACGCAACATGGCTAGGAGCATAAAAAGAATTTATATTAATTTGAAGCTGTTTCTTACAGCCCCCAAAAATGTGAAGTTGTAGAAAACAAGCTTCCAATTTGCTGAACTTAAAGGATAACAATTTTAGAACAAAATGTCACTTCTAAGAGGAAGGTTAGGCTTAAATTATTCTGTTTTGTATATCGAAAAATGCCAACTAAGAGTCGTATATTAACAATTTGCACATTCAGGTCCCAAATGGAGGAGTTTGATTTTTTTATACAATGAATATGAAATACGAAATTCCTAAATCCAGGCCAAATCCCTGAAGACCTGATTAAAAACTGTTTTTTATTCCTTTTGGGGAGGGGAACAACACACAACCAATTTACTCTTGCCATAAAAACAATCTAATCCCATGAAATTGTAATAAGCTTTTAAAGTTTTACATTTTAAACTTTTCATTTGAACAAGGCTGCTCCTACCTAATTGTGCACATTTTGTTTGGAAGGCTGGGAGCAGAAAGGGCAAAAATAATCTTACTTAAATTTTCACCAGGTATTGGTGAGCATTGGGGTAGATTTTTTTTTTTTTTTTTTTTTTTAAGAAACTGGTTGCATTTCGCCTGCCAAATCAGTGTGAATGCCACTGAGTTGCCTTTGTGTCATGATTAGGGGTGTATTTTTTTTAAAGCACTAATTAGTTTGCTTTTAATGTAGAATATTGATAGAGCACAAGGATTTTCTTGGAAAAAAATGCTCCCAAGTAATAGGTCTGAGGCTGGGTTTCAAAGGGCTTGACTGATGAGTATTTCAGGGCAAGGATCTTTGTTGGCACCTGGCACGGAAATGGGAACACAATAAATATTTGTTGCATTTGGAGCATAGCTAAGTGTCCAGCTTACTGTTTAATGACTGAATTGATTTTCGAGCACCTGACCCCAAAGACTGGCTCTCAGCACGTGTAGGGCAAATGGATGGATGGGTTTTGTTCAGAGAAGTCCCATGCTGTAATCAGAATTTCTAGTGTGCCTCTCCGGCTGTGTATATCCTGTCTGTTACATTTGCTGCTTGACTTTGAAATTGGATTTCCTCCTGTTTTACTGCAGAAAATGCAATTCAAGCCTTTGGCAATGGCTCCGACGTGACCGTGTGGCAGCCGGCCCTCCCGGTACAGACCACCACTGCCACCACCACCACAGCCTTCCGGGTCAAGAACCAGCCCCTGGGGCCAGCAGGGTCTGAGAATGAAATCCCCACTCATGTTTTACCACCGTGTGCAAATTTACAGGTGAGAACTGGGTCCAGATCCCCTGTTGGAGCTCACTTCTGGGAGAATACAGACTTATTTTTCTGAAATGATTTTAGAGAGAGAGAGCGGATGCTGTTCACATTTGAATCTTAAAACTGCATTTTAAACATAACGAATGAAGATTGTGGTATGCCATATAGTGGAGAGAAAGACCATGGAACCGACTCTGCCATTTACTAGGGGTGTGCGCTGGTATCTGGTCCTATATAAAATGAGGGCTCTGGGCAGATGAATCCCTAAAGTGTGTTGCGGGGGGAGGTGCTAGAGTTGGGTTGGCTGTTTACTTATTATGCTGATTCTGTGCTCTCTACAAAGCAGCAGCCTGTTGAAAAGAAAGGAGCTCTTTGGTTTACCACCATCACATAACATGGAGCATTTAACTGTCTCCAAAGGTAAACCAGAGCCAGTGTTGCCAGTGCAGTGTTAACTCTTGTGTAGAGTCCTGGAAGGGGCCATGCTTCAGGCAGCAAAAGCAAGTGCTCTTTAGCAGTAGAAGGAGCGGCGAGGAGCCACGAACCGCCCTGCAAAACACAGCACGTGAATGGGGTCCAGTGAGGGTGGTCACGGAAATTCTCTGGGGTTATTTCAGCTCTGTGAGGGTAGAACCGCAGCAAGACACAAATGGTGATTTCCTGCCTTTAGTCAAAAGCAGAGTGTTTATCCTGCCTTTTTATTGATTTTTCATAGTAATGAATATTCAGCTATTTGACAAGACATCGCTTATGCGATATTCACAAAGTGTCCTCATAGACTTTACCTCTTTGGATGTTCCCCTCCTGGTTCCTGCAGGGGAGATGCTGTCACTGGAGAACTGTAGCCTTGTTCTTTCATTTGCGGACACGGGGCTCAGAGAGGTAACCCTCTTGCTGAAGTCTGCAGAGCTCGTGGGTCACAGAGCCAGCACTGGGAGCCTAGGAGTCTCATTCTTGCCATGGTTTCGTCTGTATTTTTGGGGGTAGTGGTGACCACATGGTAACTTCTGTCTCCTTCTGCGCTGGGAAGACGTTTGGTGGCCTGTGTGCCAAGCACCGTGCTGTCACCTCACACTTGTCACTGGAGCACATCCTTTGCTCCCCGCTGCCCCGACCAAAGTTCATCCTCACTGGAATTCCCAACCTGACGCCTTCTTTTGGCAAATACCACCTTGCCCCACAACCTACTTTCTTCCCTAGAAAGTGCCGGGGCGGCTTTTCCACTTCTGATTTGCTTGATATCTCCTCACGCCTAAAGTCTCCCCTCTTTTCTTGGGTGTCCTGGATGCCATTCATCTGAACTTGGGTCTCCGTCCTCCGTCCTCCTGGGTCTCTTCTTGCAACACACTCTTGGAGATTCTCACATACACAAAATGCTAAGGAGAGGCAGATAGGGAAACTGCACAGCCCAAGGCCAGCCAGATGCTCTGTGTACTTCTAAAGCTTTTCCTGAGCACTTACCCTCTCCAAAGCACCGTGCAGAGAGTGCCAGAACCAGGAGGTGCCTTGGGGATACTATGGCATGGAACTGCTCCATCCTGCAGCAGGGCTCTGAGTTTCAGAGCAGGGAAGTGACTTGTACAAAGTCCCCCAGGGAGTGGGAGGCTGATCTAGAGCCAGGCAGGAACCAGGGTCTCTTCTTCATCTCTAGCCAGTGGTCAGTGCCCTGCATCCCCCAGACCAGCCTTCCCTGCTCTTGGGGCCCACTCAGATATGACAAGTGGCCAGAGGAGGGGCAGGATCCTATTGTCATCAAGTGATAAGGGTGGGCCTGGCTGGTTTCTGAGAAGGAAAGGCAGGCCCTGGCTGCACAGAGGATGACTGTGGCGCAATGTGCAGCCTGTTTATTAAATCCCTTCTGGGTTTCGGAAATTTTGTGGAGACAGGCATTCAAAAATAAAAACAAAAATTCTCTCCCTGTGAACTTAGTGGACAAAATGAAAGTTTGCCACATTTTTGGAAGGTCAGACTAAGTTAGTAGGTGACGTCTCAGAATAGTTATCAATGGAAACTCTGTGAAATCGGCGTTTCCCCCACGAGCAGGAGAGGAGTCCGTCAGCCACGGGAGGTGTTCCCGGCCTCCCCCGAGATCATAGCTCCTGCCCCGCGCTTCCGCTGTGTAGGGCATGGCTTGGCCACACAGGAAACCAATGCTTTGCCTCCAGCACAGATCTGCCCAACCACCCCCCCTGCAAGGAGGATCTGTACTGCCTCAGGGTTGCCCTGGCAACGTCAGGAAACACAGGCACTGTATTCCCAAGGAGCGGTGCCTTTCCTTTCCCTGTATTAGCGATAGGAACTCTGCTTCCTAAACAGAGGGGCAGAAGTAAAATCAAAGTGTGATGTTTATCTCAGGGGTGCCATTTAACTTCTCAGCAGAGGGTGACATGGAGGTGCGGGACTGGAAAGGAACAAGGGGTGGCCACACCTCTTATCCCTGTGCCACACACAGCGGCTTCGTACCTTGGTGCTAAACAGCTTGCGCTCCCAGGGAGCCCTTGAGAGCTCCACAGCGCCTTGCCTTGACCCCTAAGACGACTTCCTGCTTGAGCCCGTTTGTGTACACAGGAGGCAGGGGATGAGGGTACGGGCTTTGTAGCCAAGACTGGGTCAGACCCTGCTCTTGTCCTCACCAGCACTGTGGCCCCCGCAAGCGTGCAAACCCCTCCCAGCCTCGGCTTCCTCATCTGCAGACTGCAAGTGCGGCCCAGCTGCTGGAGTCGAGAGGATCAAATGGGGCGGAGTGAATGCTCCAGAATGGCACTTTACAAATGTCACATGCAATATCTCTTCCCAGGTCAGGTGGCCCCTTGGTCCCTTTACAACAGATGGATGGTGGGGCGGGGTGTCAGCTCAAGGCTGTGCCAGACAACATTGGTGAGAGTTGGCACTAAGGGGTGGGTGGTATATTTTATTTTTCATGACATTTTGCGTGCTTCGTCCCTTTCACTTCTCACAGCAGCCCTGCGAGTGCATCCCTCTCACAAGTGAGGCGACCGAGGCAGGGAGAGGCTAGTGATGTAATCAGAGTCACACGGTAATTCTCCGACAGGCTGGGATTTCCAACTCCAAGGCTAGAGTACTTCCTCTGTGCTAGGGATAGACAGCGAGGAGGAAGGAAAGAATGAAAAGGAGGAGGAGAGATGCTGGTGTGGAGAGAGCCATGCGTCCTAGTTCTTCCTGAGGGTCAGCAGTGGGAATGAAGGGGAGACGCAAAGCTCATCCTTCGGACCGAGTTTCTCTGTGCCTCAATTCCAGGAGACAGTGTAGGGGCAGAGCTGAAAGTTTGCCAGCTTGATGACTTTTTAGAGCAACCTCTAAGATGCAGAATGGTTGAAAAGATCATTTAAGGCCAGAGGATCAGGTTTGTGGGGCCGCGAGAGTGATGAGTGAAGGCCTTTATCCCGAGGACACGGTCCCTCGGCTGATTTAGGACACTTGCCTTGCTGTAGGGCTCCCGGGAGACTCATTCTCCCCATATGTCCCTCTGTTGCCTGTCTGCCTGTCTCCAGATGAATTACCATTTGCCAGGGGGTCCTAGAAATATCTTAGAATGGCGTTTGTCCCAGCCCCATGTGTCATCACTCAGAATAGAACTGACTTAAACCAGCTCGGGATCCATTGGTAACAGATTCAGAGAAAGTCAACTATCTTTGGCAGCTCTAAAGTTCACTTCCCTTGAGAAGAGCCCTCTTGTAATATTTTAAAATATACAATAATATGAGAAAACTCTCAGGGACTTGAGTTTCTGTCTTAACATTTGAGATAGATTTCCCCCTTGGAAGGGAAGAAATGCGAATAAACATTTTCACAAGTCTGCTTCAAAGTGTAATTATCAACAAACCAAACACAATTCTGTTTGGGGAAAGAAGTGGCCATGGATGTGGTGAATATAGGACTCGTCTGTGGTTCCTGCAAAAGGCTCTGCTTTAAAAAGGGAAAGTTGATTGATTAGTATAAAATGTCATTGAAATGTCCAAGTGCTAACCCCCTGAGGTGATAAAATACCGGGTTTTGGGTAACCCACCAAGCTCCACGTCAGGATTAATTGGCACTCATATTAGTAACAAGCATGAGGCAGGCTGTGCTATTGTTGGCATCTTCCTTTGACTTGTACAAAGTGGTCACATGAAAAATAAAGAAACATTAATAATCTTACCAATTACTTCATCTTCTGTGCAGTTGAGTGGTCCGGTAGCTGGAAAAAGCTCGGGATATTTAAACCAAATGGACTGTACTCGTCGCCTATTTAAAGTAAATATCATTGGAGATGTAAGTCTGTGTTGGAAAAATTTCTGTTTTGCATCATTGTACACTGCTTAACTCTGGCAGCTTACAGTGAAGACCTCTCGATGTGTTTACAGATCTCTGATTTTCGTGGTCGAGCAGAGTAATATAGACTAGGTCAGGACCCCTGAGAAGGTTCCACGGCCTCTGCCCCCGTCCGGGGTGACATTCACTGGACTGCAGTCTGGGTCCGCACCTTGCAGCCTCCCAGCAAGGCCACAGCACATCACATTCCCTTCCCTTTCCAGCGTCATGTCAAGCCTGGAGAGACGGGCTGGGCACTTGTAACATGCAGCCCGGTGTTTGCAGATTGGCAGGAGAGCTGGAGCAGACATAATCCGTTTAACACCTACATATTGTGCATTAGAATATTGAAAATAATCTATATTTAGAAGGCCCCCTCCCCCCACCACTCCAGGACCTTCTCACACCCTGAGTCCATTGTTCCATATAGGGCCAGGGCAGACCCCAAATTATTTCAAAACTCTTCCTGTTGGGGGGCCAAACCCTAAAAGTCTAGATGTGGCAGGAAGGCCATTATCCAAACCCGCTAAATACCCAGGACTCTGCTGGCTGTGACCAAGTGAAAATTTTAAGTGTTGAGTTTTAAAAGGAAAGCTGCCAATGGGTGTTCTGTAAATCATTTGTGCCAGCAGACTGACCCCATTATGTCAGCTAATCCTGGAAATACAGGAGGTAAATTTCAATCTTCCAGCATGGAGCACTTAATCAATATTCTAAATGTTTTTCTTGCAATTTATGCTAGCAGAGCAATGGGGTGCTTTGGCGGCCCGTTAATCTTTCACCAGAGAAGAGGTGCTTGAGAGCCAGTCTGGGGTGGTGGGGTTTTGCACAGGACGATGGAAAGCAGAGCAGGCCTGGGAGGATGGAAGCAGAGAGGAAGAGGTGCTTATTTCTGCACCAGAACCCTGCATGGGGAAGGAAGTTCACCCCCTCTGGTTATCCCACCCCTCCCAGTAGGGTGTAGTTCCTTGAGAGCATTCCCTAAGCACCTTTCTTTTCACCTGTGGTTGACCACCAAGAGTTGGTTCGCTGGGAAGAGCATGAACTTTGGAGTTGGTTGGACCCTGGCTCATCTCCTGTTGCTCTGTGACCTGAAGCATGTTTCTTACCCCAAACCTCTGCCGTAAAACACCACCAAGATCTTGGGTTTCTCAAGAGCATTAAAGAATGATGCAAGTACACAAAGGGCCCAACACAAGGACTGGCCAACCCTTGGCACTGGGGAAGTGGCCTCCACCATTACCATGATTGGTGAGATGCAATGGAGCTTTAACTGTGGACACTGGGGCTGTACAGGATAGCTGATCCCCAGGGCTGGGGGGAAGTAGAGGAAGAAGATAGAGCTCTTTAGATTTTGCCTTATTAATTTGTAAGTAGGGTTTGAGCTGAATCCTGCCAGTTCTAAGATGTGATCATTGTAGAAAGTCACAAGGAAGGAGAGGAAGGGGCAGAGTGTTCCTTGGACACCAGGCCAAGAAGGAAGGGAAACCAAAGGCAATAGAAAAGGACCAGGTCTTGAGGGATTGGAACTGCTCTGAATTCCATCTCTCTGTGCCCAGAAGGGGTCTCCTAAGACAGCGCTCCCCAACCTTTTTGGCACCAGGGACTGGTTTCATGGGAGAAAATTCTTCCATAGACCAGAGGGTGGGTGAGGTGGAGGAGCTCTGTGGCCTGGTCCCCAACAGGCCAGGGACCACCCAGGGGTTGGGAACCACAGTCCAAAGAGCTTCATCCTAACAATCTGCTTCTTGGAGCTGTGACGTGGAGCTGCCACTCTAGTCAGATCTTGTTCCAGCCTGATTACCAGAGCGGGACTGTCTGCCAGGGCCTTGCCACATCTCATTAGCCAGTGCTGACATTGGGAAGAGGTGATTTAACAGGAAACACTCTTAGTTGCAGAAAAGGTGGTGTTTCAGAACTAGTCCTGCCTCTTAGCCTCAGAGCCCAGGACTTCAGTCTTTCCTACTGTTTGCTTAATCTTTACCTTTAAACTCAGTTACGAGCTATATTTATTTATACATACACTACTGCCTTTTAGACTCATCTGAAGCTGTTGTAACATGAAATCCTGGGTTTGGTGTGCTGGCTTTCTCGATATTAAAATCAATATATAAATACTAAAATTAAAACAAAAAAGTTTGTATGCTACCTAAAATAATGTCATATACTACCAGCGGTCCCCAAACTCTTCTTTGGGAAGCATCGTAAACAATCTAATCCTGTAACAGTTCCCAGAACAATTTGCTTTGATGACCTTAGTCACCTCAGCTTTTTATGGCTTGGTATTAATACAGCAAACGCATGTATAGCACTTCCTATGAGAAATCCTCACCGTAGCCCCATGAGGTCAGTACTATTATCATTCCCATTTTTCAGACAAGAGACCTGAGGCACAGAGAGGCTGGATCAATAGAGAAGTAGTGAAGTAGTATTTCCCCTCTCTCTATGCATTTTCAGTGGCTACACTGGATTACCTAAATCAGAACACTTTAAGCATTTTTGTTTCTGAGTAACATTATTCACCACTGCAGATTAAATCAGTCCCTAAATTCTGGTTGAACATCTAGCAGATTGAAATGTCAGACTTGTTCATAAACTAGCATACAGAAAAGTAAGGGTGCCCAGTTTGACGCCAACTGGTGTCCCACAGTGCAACTCAGTTCTGACGCTGACTACGCAGAGTTAGTGTCAGGCTGCACGGGTTGAGAAGACTGTGCTCGCTTCAGATGCCAGTCACACTTTGGGGGTTCCCAGGCCACCTGCACTTTTGACCAACGGGTTACAAATTCAGCTGTTTGCATGACCTCAAATTCAATTCACTCGAACAACTCACAGAACGCAGGAAAGCGCTATACCTACAAATACAGCTTTATCATAAAGGATACAAATAAGGACCAGCCAAAGGAAGACAGGCACAGGGCAAGGTATGAGGGGAGGTCTCAGTTGGAGAGCTTCTCTGCCCTGTCCCCATGAAATTAGGGCCTGTCAGCCTCTTGGCACATTGTGGTGTTTGTTTACTGGCCAGGAAGTTCCATCGAGCTCAGTGTCCAGAGTTTTTGTTACAGTTTCATCACGTAGGCATGATTGACTGAACCACTGACCTCATGACTGAATGTAGTCTTCATTCCTCCTCTCCACACCTGGAGGACAGAATGCAGTTCAAAGCCCCAGCCCTGTGACCCACGGTCGGTCTTTCTGGTGACCAGCCCTGCTCCTGAATAATCTCATTACTGTACACTCAGGTGGGATCCTAAGTGCTCATGAAAAAACAAAGACTCTCCTATCACTCAAGAAAGTCCAAGGAGTTAGAGGTTATTACTCAGGAACAGGCAACAAAAGCCAATCCAATTCTTGGTTATACAACAATGCCTTATCACAGTTGGTTGTTTTAAAATGTAATTTTATTTCTAAGGACACCCTGTGAAACATCCCATAAGGAAACTGGAGTTGAAATTTTGCACTCTTACTAGCCATGAAACTTTGGGCAAATTACTCACCTTCTCTGCCTCAGTTTCCTCATCTGTAAAGTGGAGATGACAGCAGAAGAGCGTCCTGGAGTGTTACGAGGGTCAAACGTGTTCCCGCATGTAGAGCATGCTCAGAGTGGTGCCTGGCTCAGAGGCGCACTGTGCAAGTTTTTATTGGCTGCAACTTTCAAGGGGCTTTCAGCACTTGGATGTCCCTGTCCCCCTTTGCTCTACCTTCAGGAACAGAGAAGTGAGTGCCCTGAGGGGCCAGGTTGAGTCGTGGCAGTCAGGACCCTTTGCATTATGGGTCTTGTTCTCCAGTGGGCTTTCTGGTCTTGGTGGCCCATAGAGTCTTCCACATGTACGGTAGACTTGTTATGGATAAGAAAAGTGATGAGGCCTTGCCAGAGTGGTGGTTTTGAAATGTGGTTTGGAGTCAGATGCTTCTCCATGGGGAGTCACTTGGCTCCACAGGCATCCTTTGCTGACAGTGGGCTGCACACCCTATGCCAACCTTGGCAGTTCCAGTAAGGATTGTTCAGTAACCTTTTGGCCATGAACTGAACAGCTCCACCAGGCCAGGCCTGCTCAGTGTTGGCACTATTGGCATTTTGGTCTGGGTATTTGTTTATTGTGGAGGGCTGTCCTGTGCATTGTAGGTTGTTTAGATGCCAGTAATACAGTTCCCCAATTATGATAACCAAAAATGTCCTTAGACATTGCCAAATGTCTCCTGGGGGGCAAAAGTGCCTCTGATTGAGAATCACTGCCCAAAGCAAAGGCTGCCTCAAAGACCCTCCTTTGCTTTATACTAATAAGGGAGATGGAGGTGTCTGAGCATCCACCCATGTTTGCTTCTTCTTATATGGTAAAGAGCATGGGGAGATGTAAGAGCAAACTGGTGCATTGGACCAAATCTTTGCTAGGTGCTGCTGGCAAGAGCAATAAAAGGGGGCTGTGGTCACTGCTTGTCTTAGTCCATTTGGGCTGTCATAACAAAATACCATAGGCTGGGTGGCTTAAACAACAGAAATTTATCTCTCATAGTTCTGGAGGCTGGGAAGTCCAAGATCAAGGTGCAGGCAGATTGGGTTTCTGGTGAAGGCCCTCTTATAGGTTGCAAATGGCCACCTTTTTACTGTATTGTCACATGGAGAGAGAAAGAGCTCTGGTATCTCTTCTTCTTATAAGGACACTAATTCCATCGTGGGGGCTGTACCCTCAAGGCCTTATCTAATCATGTCCTAAAGACCCCACTTCCTAATTCTGTCACACTGGGGGTTAGGGCTTCAACATATGAACTGGAGGACAGACACAGACATTCACTAAACACCCGCTTTGGGAAGTTTCAGTTTCCCCTCAGAGCGGTACACGCAGAGATTGTTGCAGGTGTTGTTAACTTAGGCTCTTGAGCTGGTTCTCATCACTGAGGGACCTGCAGGAGCCCACAGCCTCCCAGGTGTGAGCCTTCCTCACACCGTCACCTTCTCCGAGTGATGTTTTCACTCATGCAGCACCTGGAGAAGTGTCCTGCAGGGGACATCTCCAAGGAGACTTTTGCCCAACAGCTCAGTGGATAGAAGTGTTTATACCAAACCACAGTTTGGTTCGTCACACGTGGATTTGAGGATGGGGGAGCTCTGGAAGGGTGAGATTGAGTGGGATTAAAAAGCCAGAGTCAAACATGCCATCACTGAGCCCTCAGCACAGGCACTGAATCTAAATGACCGTTGCAACATCGATACCCTTGCCTGGGCCTTTTGTCTAAAAGAATGGTCTTGAAGCTGCGTGTCATTTTGTTTATGGTCTTCGTGAAGTTTCCACCATTTCTGTGTAACATAGAGTGTTTTCTAGCACCCACTGTTGTTTTTGTCACATCAAAAAAAATTCAAATCTTGGCTACACCTAGAGTTTCCTTTGCATAATGGTCTCCTGCTCTGAATGAGTTTATTTCCTCACTCTGGGAGAAGTGAGCTGTCGAGGGCTCTTCCCTTAGAAGTATTAGGCCACAGGGCCCCCCACGCAGCCTACTTCTGGGCCCTCCTGGAAGCCTCATGGCAGAACACTGGACCAGGCTGCCAAGCAGCTCCGGGGCCCTGTGTGGTGGGCCCGGCTGCTCCCAGCACGGCCAGGCTGCCAGTGGCCTCCTCGACGTCATCTTCCTGGTTCCGGGTGCCAGCATATGAGCTCAGGGAAGCTGCATCCCAGAATCCACCCACATCAGCCCTGGGAGGCAAGAGGCTGTTATAAAAACACCTTTTGAAATAACTGCTTATAGAGCATTTTCAAAGCCCTTTACCCAGGAAAGTTCTTGAATCAGAGCTCAAGGTTGACTATTACTCTGTTAAAGCTACAATACAATCCAGCATGCTGAAATACATTTTCAATTGTGTATTCCACCTGATTGGAAATGGAAGCATGCAGGGTATAACTGGTACCAAAAAAACAGGAATTTAATCTTGGGGGCCATGCCTCATGACAGGTAGTTTTGTGTATCACCCCATATTGTGGGTATCAGACATGTAGGTGGCGGCTACTCAGCAACTAAACATTTCACATTTTTAAAATCTCACTCAAGGAGAGATGTTAAGGGGAAAAAATGCTGTTAGCACAGCCTTTTCTGAATCCCCAGGGTCCTGCTAAGTGTCCCTTGTGCAGCCTTTAAACCCAGGAGGTTCTGACTCTTAGATAGTCCTGTGGTTGAAGGGACGCGGAGGACAAGCTGCCCCACCCATCCTGCAGACGTCAGGTGCTGGGCTGCCTTGCCGAAGCAGCTGTTATCAGATTTCGGGCTTCTGCAGACCTAATTCAAATAGTGATTTCTTTGTGATTGGCATGTTCGCATTGTAACAAACTTTGGTTCAACATATTGTGAAAATACGTAATATTGTAATTTAAGATTATTTTATCAGCAGTAAAGGGTTTTATAATTCATTTAAAAAGTTGTAATGGGCTGGAGCATCTTCAGGATAGTTTAATAATATAACATTTTATAGCTGGCTATAAAATTTCAGATTACAGTTTTAACAATTGTGCAATTCTATTTTATAGTTTAATAATTGTTCAAATGAAGGAAAGTGTAGAGTTCCTAAAAACCAATTTAATGACTTAGAAAAATAGGTTTTATCAAAATCTATTGCGCACCTTTAATGAACCCAGATGCCACCTTTTCAATAAAGGCAGGTCGTGGGATCTATTTTTCTCAACAACAATGTAGCCAGATGCCCTCCAAATTAAGCACACATAGCACAGTATCTCTAAATGGTAATTTTTTTCTCTCTTTTTTTTAATACTCTTTTTTCCCTAATCTCCTATAGCTAGAATAAGCCTATTTGCCAAGCACGGGGTGAACACCAGCTAGGCCCAGAGAACTTCAGCTTGAAAAGGCGATAAATTGGTTCTTTCTTGAAAATTTTTTTCATTTTATTAATGGCCCCTTGATCACACCTCCCCAACCCCTGGTCCTAACTCTTAAAAGTCTCTTTTAAAGCTTCCAAATAACTCATACTATTCTGTGAAGTGAATGGCAAAAAGGGGGCCCTCTATCATAATTTACTTATGCTATCATTGCAAGTAATAAAATTGTTAGTATTAGCCTCAAGGAGAAGGTACGATCTCATGTTGTCATTGGAATGATAGTTCATGTTATTATATTTCTGGAATTTGCTAGGGGTACATTGTTGGATGACAAAAGTCAATAAAAGAGGTGGACTTGGGTCAGGTACACAAACTCAGTTATCACATAGCGCTTGGAGCACACCATGGGGAATTCAGTCCCAGGACCCTGGAGTGCATGGTGACTTTTGGGCAGACGAGCTCTGGCTCCGAGCCCTGTTTCAGCTGCACAGAAATGGCAATAGTCAGAGAAGCCCTGTGTGGCTGGGCTCTTTCCTCTCTGGGTTGCAGTGTGGGGACCTGGGGTTCACAGCCTGTTACCACCCTGTGTTATAACTAGTAGTACCTTGTATTTGAACGGTGGGCAGGCTGACTCTGAACTCCCGTCCTGGTAAGTATGGTGGGGAGAGGTCACCTGCAGAGACTGGAACCCCTTTCTCCATCTCCCTGAGATGGCCTGGGTTTCCTTTTCTCTGTCTCTCGTTCCCTTCTCTACCTGCCTCGCCCATCTTTGTCAGCTTGGCTCCAGGGTATTCCTGTTGAAATTTGGTGACCAACTTGGGAATAACTTAAGGCTGTCTGTGCCTGCCATTTGGGTATCTTCTGACAGGTCACGGTCAGCTCAGCAAAGATGCCACAGCTGGAAGATAATCTTGCTGTCCAGGGTCAGGCATTTGCTCAGGGCTTCAACTGTTCTGTTGTTTCCTCTTGTTCTCCATCCCGTACACCACTGTACCATGTTATAACAGGCAGCACTTAGTGACGCCGTGGGCCTGTGGAGAGCGGAGGCCACACCATCCTTCATTTTACTCCAATGTGGTGCTCACTTTAAGATAGTATAGCTCAAGCAAAATACCGCATTGATTGCACCGATGCTTGACAAGTGATCGTGCAAACAGTCGGCCAACAGTGGGATGGTTAGGCTCAAGGTTGCTTTTATAAGAAAAGGAGGCTGTTGTGCTTGTGACAAGAGCATACTGGAGGGGCTGGGCTTCTTGCTACAGTAAAAATCTCCTGTGGACTAGGAGGGAGAGTAATTTAACTCTTTGACCCTGGGGTTCATCATCTGCAGCATGAGTGATGAGCGCTACTGCCTAGGAGGGTTGTAATCATTAAACAAATTAAAATCCTCCACCACAGTAACTATTTTCATCATCATTTTTTCCTCCTGGGTGGTCTTTGCTGTGACCATAAGATGAGAAGCACCTTTACTCCAAAATTCATCTGAGAAATGATCTTGGTCATTATACAGGGCAGAATTTGGCCAGCTGCTCATGATTGCCCATTGATGATGTCTTCTCCTAAGAATCTTTTTTTTTTTTTTTTTAACCACTTTTCTCCAAAAATAAGAACAACTCAAAGAGGCAATGGGAAGACCAGGCTCCCCTCAGTGCATTCTGGGAAGAGCCATCAGGCCACCTGCACCTGTGGTCCAGAGGGCAGTGAGGCCAGCCCATCAGCCGGACAGTAATTCAGCCATTAGACAATTGCTTAACCCAATTGCTGGGTAATAAACATGCTTAATAAAAAGGAATAGAACGTCTGCACCATCTTGACTATAAATATGCTCTCTCGTTCTGGGTAACCTATGAGAATACCTCCGAGCACACTTAGATCACATACTATAAATAAATCCAATTTCTGTATCCCCTACTGACCTTTTATCCTTAGGACTTCTAACTGACTGTGCCGCCCCTGAGTAATAGGCTGTGCCTTATGCTTGGACCATGGAACTCACTTCTGTGGAAGAAGACGGCTCTGGTTCTCTGGGGGGTAAAATTCTACCGAGAGCTTCCCTCCCCTTTGCCCCTCATATTTCAGGCCCAAAGGGAGCCACATATTGGATGAGAGAGAATGTCTAGAGGACACCTGGGATGGTGGACATTGAGTAGACATTTAGGGAGTTTTCCCCAGAGTGGCTGTCCCCTGCCTGTCCCTTGGCCGCAGGGACCTCAGAGAGGCACTCAACTTCAGGGCTCTTGGGGGAGCAGACACCACCCGGCCTGGCTTGACTTCTGACTTCTAACAGAAGCTGCACTTGGAGAAATGCTCCTGGTTTCTGGGGTGGGGCTTGGGAGGACCCCCTTGTGTTCTGTGCCCCTTTTCAGACACTACATTGATTCTAGGCTGCCTGAGCTGGCTCAGTCCACATTGGCTGTGTGAGCCTGGGCTTATTGCTACACCTCTCAGAACCTTCCTCAGCTGTCAATAGGATGACAAAAGCTATTTCTGAGGGTTGATGTTAGGATTACGTGAGATAATGGGTAGAGCGTCGGGCACAGAGTGCATATGTGTGAGTTTTGGAGTCAGAGAGATTGGGTTTGATTCTCAGTGCAGCCACTTCATGCTGTGGAAACATGAGCAAGTCACAACCTCTCTGAACCCCTGTTCCCGATCTGTACGAAAGGGGGGTGCCCCTCAGAAAGTTGCTTGAGTTGTTGAGAGTGTTAGGTAAAACGCAGATGGGATCACTGTCGGTGGAGGCTATTAGTGAAGGTCATGGTCACAATCACCATCACTGTTAGTCTACTTGGTTTTCCTACATTTTCCAGAATATTTTTCACTAGCTACTAAAAGCACATATTTTTAAACATTAATTTTTTATTTTATTTTTTTGCGTTTCCCTTGTTTTTTCGGCACCAAGAGTGCTCCATCTAATGAACCAGAGAGCAAACAAAAGCCCTTGGTCCGTGATGTCTCCAGACTGTGGTGTTTTATATCAAACCTTAGTTACCACCATAAGTCACAGAGCCATTATGGGGCCGCACTCAGCTGCACAGAAATGCACAGGAGAATGAGAAGCTTAATAAATATTATCTGATGGTGATGAGGATGCGTGTCTGATGAGATAGGCTTCATGCGCTTCTCATCAGGGACAACAATGAATCTTTCGGTGGCTCTTGCACATTTGCATTTCCAACTGCACATTGTGAGAAAAAAAATGTTTCGTTTTAGGGCCGTCCCTCCTACTTGCCTTTATACCGTCAGTGCTGAATGTTCACTGTACAAAACACCCCCCTCCTGCCACCCCAAACCAAAACGTCTTTCACACATTGTTTGGAATCCTCTTATTGTTAATTGGGCATAATTTTCTAAAATACAGCTCATAATTGCTTCTTCTCTGAATATTTTACTAATCAGGCAAGTTAACCATGAACGAAAACAAACAGTTCTCTAATGTATTTTGTAATCTGTGTTTGCTCCAATGGGGGGAAAAGCCAGAAAGACGTAAGATGATCCTGCGAAGTTAGGAAAAGAAGAAAGCCCAGCTAGGGTGCCCTGTTAAGCCCCGCGCTGTAGACAGAGTCTGCACATGGTGCTTCTTGCTGTCTTGCCATTAGTGTTAAATTACAAGTGCGGGGCTGCAGACATCCTTTTATGGTGTGCCCGAGACTGACAGGGAAGCCCGGGGGACGGCTTAGCTAATGGAGGACTGTTGATATATCTTACTGGACTGTGTCTCTTTCATTGCATTCATTTTTAAACCCAAGGAATCACAGAAGATCATGAGCTGGTTCACTCCAATATTATATTCACAAGCCAAATTGGCCTGAGGTTTTGCATTTTTCCCACCGTTGCCCTGATCTGAGAATGACCAGGGACCACAGAGAGACTGAGAGAGTGCCAAGAGCAACTTGAATTTTAAAAGGACTTCCATCTAGAGTGTCACATTGGATTCGCACAACAACCCTAGGATTTAGGCAGGAGGGCAGGGATTATTCGAGTCATAGCTCGTGGTCGAAAAGCCAGAACTAGGACTTTGGTAACCTGTGCTCTTTTTACCATACCCTATCAATCGAGCTAGTAAGAGGAGCAAGTTCTAAATTATAGTAGAAGCTGTCTTCACTGACCCTCCCTTAATCAGCTCACACAGAAGCCAGCCTGCCTGTTGCCCTGCAAACATGCTGGCTAGTGCCCAAGGCCCACTGAACACAAGCGTCTCGTCTGCCCACGTCTGTCCCTTGCTCCCTCCAGTTGAGATGCAGGCTTAACGAGTGTCAAGTATGTTTCTTCTCAAACCTTTTTGTGCTGGTTGTATTTGGTATTTTGCTTACACCATTTATTAAATACTACATGAATGACTAAAATGGGAACACAAAGAAAAGCTTAATTGCATCAATGAAAACCAAGTTGAATACATCTGAAAAGGCAAATTCCTGAAAAAATAAAATGCCTTTGGATTAGGTGTGGGCGAGATAACTGTAAAAGACTGAGATAAATGATAAAAATGTAGACAGATTCTGCACTGAGATTTCTCTGCGGGGTGTTAAACAAATGTCACTCCTGTTTTAAAAAAACTGAAACTGGAAATTGTAGACCAGGAATTGCAGGCCTAGCTTATGCAAAACATAAGCCAGGGAACTCCAATCAGTAGATCTTTTTTTAAAAAGGTGGTCTTTGTCATGTATCAAAAACATCAGTAAAGGAATGACATTTAGATTTTAAATTAAAGTTTCATACAAATGTGCCATTTTTAAATGATTTTGCCCTTTCCCTTCATTTCTCAATTGACCACCTATGGGTCCAGTCCTCAATCAGGTCAAGGAAGAGGGTTTCTGCTCCAGGCTTGGCACTAAGCTCAAACTAAATTGCAGTTAAATTCTGACTGCCCCATGGATGCCAGGAAACTAAGAGCTGCTAGATTGTCTCCACGTCACCTTCAAGGCTATGCTCCCAACACCCAAACACACACCCACACCCAGGCTGGCTTTATTTCAGTTCACTGAGCATCCATTGTTGGAGGCCTCACAGGCCGACCCTTGTGTGAGTCAGGCTTCCTCCCTCGGGGTAAGGAAGCACTGCAGGCTCCCCATCCTGCGCCCGGGCTCAGCCTGCCCAGACTAACTGAACTTGGCACCCTTGGCCTTCCTGAAACCTGCGCCGAGTGAAACATCTTTACAAGGTCTTCTTAGAGCTTAATGTAATGAAAGCCTTTTGGCTGAAGTTCAGGCAACACGGAGACAAAGTGTCTTCGGGAAGGAGGGGTAGGTAGAGGAGACCAGACAGTCCCAGGCTCAATGGGGGGAAAGCCACCCAGGACTACAGCCAGCCCCTTCTCAGAAGGACGCTTGCCCAGCTCACCCTCGCTCCCTTACAGTCCCCTGCTTCCTCCTCGGCCCAGGCCAGTGTCCACGGGGCTCCGCAGAGTTCAGCATGGAGGAAATGGACCCTTCCCTGCTGAGCACGGGCTCTGAAAGGCAAACACCCAAGCCCAAAGGCTCAGGACAAGCCTTATTTGTGTCCACTTGCTTTATACAGCTGACTTCACTGCACATAAGGCAGACCAGGGGTTGCAAGTGGTTGCTACCAAGTTTGCAGGAAAAGCAAATCTCCAGGAAGGTGAGTTTCAAAATAGACAGTGGCAGGGATTTTAGAAAGGCTGGCCAACTGCTTGTGACCAGGCCAGCAATAAAACCTCTGCCGGCTCCCCGCAAAGCTAGTGGGCAAAATCTAAAAAGCTGAAAAAGAGTATAAGGCAGCAAATCCCTGGGCAGACCATTACTTAGCTTGGATTCACTACCAAGGAGGTGCCTTGTGCTGTCTTCTTTTTATGTGCAGAAATTAATTTGGGCAAATATGGATTAAGTACACAATAGAGTTGTTATATAGTAAGTACTGCCCGTAAAAGTCTATAATCAGGTGAGTCTGTTTGATTAATAATACAATGTGAAAAACGTACACTCCAGAGCAGGTTCCTCTGCTTAGTTGTCCTTTGGAATTAGGTGCACATCCTTCTTCTTATGTTTCGTCTTACAAGGAAACGTAAGATATGTAGATTTAAATGGAGAAAAGACTTTGAGTTCTTTTGCTTCTGGACTATTCTGGGAAGAAGCCATGCAATGGTTTCCCTAGCAAAGGTCCAGTTTATGCCGCGGAAGAGACTCATATGCTAATAAACGGCTATTGACAAGTGTGATAGATGCAGCTAGGTACTTAGTGCTGGAGAGCAAAGTTGATTGCATTTTACAGTCTGCGTATTTCTCTGTTTATTGCTTGTATTCTGTCATTAAGCAAACAGGTTCCTAATATAGCAAATCTCTCTAATCAGTAAAGCAAGAGAGAAAAGAACCAGAGCATCATTAATTATGACTATTTGGCTGCAGCCTGGACAGTCTGTTGCTATTGGATTGGGCAACTTCCTCTGGTTTTATTTTCTGGAGGTAGAGCAGAAACTGGCTTTTCTTATGCATGGAGGAGAGCGGAGAAATGTTCCGTGCCCTGCTGGCTGACAGCTGCCTACAAACCCGACATGAAACACTGGCTTCTCTACAGAAATGGAGTCCTGGGGCAGCAAAGGCCAGGCTCCAAGTGGGTACACTTTTAAGTCCCCAATTCCATAATCAGAGCGAGCATGCTGCTCACAAGCCTGACCTGCCCCAGAAGTTCGGGGAGAGCCTACTGTGGGCAGATCTCATGTGGGGACTCGACTGAGAGCTACAAATGATGTGTGCATCTGTGTTCTGCACAGGAAGGCTGTTGGCACCAAGGCAGGCTTTCCAAATGCTAATCACTGGGGTAAAAAGCAGGAGAGCCACCACTCTGACTCCAGGTAACAGAGGTTAACAGCATCTAATGCATTTATTAACCCTCTGGTGCCAGGGACTGGCGAGGTCTGGCCTCCCAATTACAGTGCCCTGGAAATTCTTTCATGTAACGTGCCTGGACTTGAGGATTACAGCCAGTGACAATTTTATAACAGCAGAGCAACAGCTGCTGGATGAACAAGGCTTATGAGGTGCCTAAAAAACAAGTTTCCCTGGTTTTCTAGAAAGTGGGAAAGGCTCCTAGTTTGGGGATAGGCTTCTCTAGTATGCTTTCCATCGTCCCATTCTCAAGACAAAAACCTCAAGGTGCGATGTTTTGGTGGCAGCGTTTTCCCCCAACTCATCATCAGGCAGTCTTCCCCAAACTCTATGACTATAAATTAGATGTTAGGAAACACTCTTTCATAAAAGAGATAAAATAATTCATTTTTCAATATAACCTAGCGATGGTTCAAATTGACTTTGAGAACAATAAAATACATCCTCTTCTTTATCTCTTTTTAAAAGACATATCATATTTTAAAACCATGAACTGTAAGGTTTGGTGTCTAGATAGGTAAAGACTGGCTAAGCTCTGTGTTGGGTCCCTGCATATCCCGTAACTAGCAGGGCTGCAGGGCTCACAGAAGAGCACCATGCCAACGCTTCCATTATAACACCCTTGGTTTTACCAGTTTATAACTTAGGGATAAAAGGTGTTCTTCTAGTTTCTAGCTTCCCTTAACCCTTACAAAGTCTCAGAAGTTGTTGTTTCTTTTTCTTCCTTTTAATTCTCCTGGGACTGTCCCAATTTTCAGCAACTGAGACAGCATTTAAGGTGCATAAGTACTCTTTGCAATAGCTGAAAGCAGGGGATGCCCTGTAATTTTATCTATTTGCATTTATCATACCTGACTAGCAAGACAGTGATAGCTTGATAATGTTTTCAAAAATCTCAGGATAAAAGCCTTTAAAATGTAGAAATAACAGGTTTGTCAGGCTTCTAAAGTGGATTTTAAGACCCAGATTTTCTTAAGTGGACTGTGGATCTGTGTAGGTAGGTTTCTGACCCTCGGTGGGCCCCGGGGGTTCACACTGCATGCAGGACTCGTAAGCATGCAGCCAGCAGGACACACACGGTCTGCCTCTCTGTCTCCCAGGCCCTGTCCTCCATCTGCAGCCACACACCGTGAGAGGGACTTGTCCATTGTTGACCCCAACCAGTCTAGGCAGCAGACCCACTCTGGCCCACATCTGGTTTGGTGAGAGATTTAGAAAGATCTCACATCTCTGTACAATCCTTTGATTGTGTTGCCCCTGTGCCACCTACCATTCCAGTAACAGGTAACATTTGCCCTTCGCCTTCTCATCAGACTCACAGGTTTACGGTGGCCTGTGCCAGGCTCAGGTGGAACTCCCCGGCTGCTCTGCTCTCTTTCTGCAGCCCTGGGGGCTTCCCCAGGCGCACAGACTGCTCTTTAGGATACATGCTGTGTAAACAGAGCATTTTGAGGCCCACTGTGGACTGCTAGCCTCTGGAGGGCTGAGTGGTTCTGTGGGTTGGGCAGGTGTCTAGCAGGAGAGGAAGGTATGTCCCAGAGTTTCTGCAGGGGCCTGGCTGCACGTTCTTACTTGGACTCAGCAGTTCATCCAGTCATACCAATCAGACTGGTCCTCCAGGAAAGATGAGCTTGGGGGCTGCTGCTTCCAAGCTTTAGTCCAGCCCATGGGCCTACAAGGCTAGAATTTGACCATTTCCTTTATATACAGGCCAAGGGGATGGCCACTTTGGGGGAACAACAGCCCAGAGACTTCACAGCCTTGGAGCTGTCCTAAGTGCATTTTCCTGTGTGATTGAAACGTTATCCCAGCCATTCCCAGACGGAGACCAAGAGCTGGTGAATTTAGACCAATGCATATCCACTGGGTTGAAGACTTATAAATCCACTATGCAGTGTGAATCCCTCAGTGACTAAGGAGGGTCAGAAATCTACTCTACCTAATATGCAGGTAGATTCCACTTAAGAAAACCTGTTGGCTGGGCGCGGTGGCTCACGCCTGTAATCCTAGCACTCTGGGAGGCCGAGGTGGGTGGATAGTTCTGAGCTCAGGAGTTTGAGACCAGCCTGAGCAAGAGTGAGACCCCGTCTCTACCAAAAAAATAGAAAGAAATTAATTGGACAGCTAAAAATATATAGAGAAAAAATTAGCCGGGCATGGTGGCGCATGCCTGTAGTCCCAGCTACTCGGGAGGCTGAGACAGTAGGATCGCTTGAACCCAGGAGTTTGAGGTTGCTGTGAGCTAGGCTGACGCCACGGCACTCGCCCCAGGCAAGAGAGTGAGACTCTGTCTCAAAAAACAACAACAAAAAAGAAAACCTGTTAACATTGGAGGCCTTTTCTAGCCCACTGATGAAAGCCCCTTTACAATCATTCAATATTGGGGGGATTATACTAGTGCTTCATTCCCGCAGTAGAGCGAGCCAGTGCCACGGATTGTGTATACACTGAATAAAACACGACCTGCTGGTGCTAATCATACAGAACAAAGTAGGAAGGAGGCCTGCCCAGCCCTTAGAATTCTTAGAGGCTGCTGTGGTCTAGGACACTAAGGTGCAGGTTAGCTGTGACCAAAAGCTCAGAAACAACTTGAGGGCATAATGTGTCCCAGTCTAGAAGTCATGCTGCCTTCCCTGTGCAATTTAGTAAACTTATTAGTTATGCAAAGGCTCTTAGAAAAGGTTTATGTCTTTTGTAGATTATGGCCTAGAAAAGGCAGAATGTGATGTTTTAGGGCCATTTTGGCTTCTGGGCTCAATTCCAAACTTGAACAGAAATAAAACATGTAAACTTCTACACATTATTCTCTATAGGTAACAATGCAGTGGACCAGATTTGCCATTAATATAGATTAAAAGTAGGCTTTTGAGTCAGGTTCAATGCCTCTTCCAATTTCTCCTTTGATCTTCTTATACATAACATTTAGTGACCTTTGAACAGCCCAGGGATGCTTCGCAGTGTCTTATTCCTGATGCCTGTTTAAAGGTTTCTATTTCATATTCACAGCTGGCATATGCAAATATAAGTAAAGATTATGATGCCTCCCAAGTAGCATCATGGCCAATAAATTACTCCTTGGGTGAGTATGCTCTCATTTCAGCCTAGCGTGTCTTCAACGACTTGCAAAAGTCTTGCAACAGGCAGCTTGCCAGTGCCATCCACACAGAGGTGGCTGCCCAGTACTCATGGATTCAGGTGTGACGCTTAACCAGCAGTCATCCTGTTTGCAGATGCACAATATAATCGTTCTTTCAACTAAATTCTCAGGCAGAAGCCCAGTGGACAGTTGTTCCTGTTGAGGGGACGCAGGGAGCTCGGTGCCTTCCTAGCTCAGCCCCCTTGCAGCTGCCCTGGAAGCAGTCCTCGAATGGCTGGACTGGGGATCTGTAATGCCCTGCCTGCATGATCCCTTGCGGGTACCCATCCGGAAGGGTCCCTGCCTTGTGCCTTAGTCCCCAGTCACTAGAAGGGGGCCCCCTAAGCCCATGGGACGTATCCTTTTTGTTCACCGCCACGTATCCAGCCCTGGAAAATAGTAGGTGCTCAGTGAGTGTTTGTTGACTGAAGCACCAAATAAACAAATTAACTAACAAACAACTTCAGAGAGACCTCTCTCTATATTACTAATAAGTAGAGATTTTTATTGCGATATTTTTACCTAGAAGGAGGTACTTCCTCAACATTAACATTCAGAAGTGTAAATGAGTAAGCCTTCTAACCTTTTTCCTTAGTAAGCTCGTCCTGTGCTGCCCCTACAGTGGCCACTAGCCTTTGAAATGGGGCAAGTCTGAATCGAGATGCGCCATGTCCAACACACCGATTCTGAAGACTTAGTATGAAAAAAAAGAATGTAAAGGATCTCATTAACATTTTTTTATATTGGTTACATGTTGAAATGGTAATATATTGGGTTAAATAAAATATATTATTAAAATTAACTTCACCTGTTATCTTTTTATCTTGTGGCTACTAGAAAGTTTTAAATTATGTACGGGCTCACAGTTGTGGCTCATATATTTATCGGATAGCACTTCCCTGACGGCTGATTAATGGATCATCAGTCATTACTCTTCCATGTTATGCTTGAGCTTTTTTCTCCTTGTCTCTGCAGGCACAGAAGCTGAAATCCAACGTGTCGGGCAGTACACACCTCTGCATTTCTGATGTAAGTTATGGTAGTTGTGGGGGCTCCCTGCATTTGTAGAGACATAGTCTTTGGGCCCCTCAGGCAGGGTGTGATATAAAGGGTTCAAAGAAAAAAAGGTTTCAGGTCCAGAAAAAAATAGAAGCCACCCTACATGTCTGTCTGCCCTTCGAGCAAGGTGCAGACTTCAGATTCCAGTTCACAAAGCTAGAAGTAAGCATGGAACCTGGGATCTTTAGCTCAGAATGAATACCCTTGTTTCAGCGCCATGAGCCTCTCTGCGGCCAGTCATGTAAAGGCATCTGGCTCAGAGCAGATACGTAAAAGCCGTCACTGCTCACCAGATGTTCTCTGTCTACAGTTCCTCTGACCTCCAGAGCCCAGGGGTGGATAGGTAGGGCGGGTGCATTACTGTCCACACTTTACAGGTGAGGAGAAAATTCTGCTGTGTGCAGATCCTACTTCCTTGTGTGGGATGAGGCATTAAGGGATTGAGCAGGCGCTGCTGTTGTGGATGGAGGAGTCCATCCTGGGGAAGGAAGCTGTGCCAGATGGGGGTCCAGAAGCCTGGGTTCTGGTTTGGGCTCTCCCTCCAATGAGTCTGGCAGCTCCTTGCTCTCTCTGACTACTCATCTATAAAAGCTAGAATTGAATTGGCTGGTGGAGGGAAGGGCTGCTGCCTGTTCTGCCTGTCTCTGATGCTTGTTTGTGACCCATCTGTTCATGAACTGTCACCTGACTGGGCAAGTTTCCTGAGGTGGTTCTTCCTGTCCTTCTTCCGTGGCATAGAGAGACAGCAAATATTCCTTCGCAGTTGGTGGTACCCAGGAGAAGGGATCCAGGTTTCACAGTTACTGGGGGACCTGGGGAGAGGGGTGAAGAATGGAGGGATACCTGAGCTCAAATATTGGCCCTCCCCAAAAGTGGATTTTAATAATCCATAATGAGGGAGTGAGTAGTAAGCCTTGGCCAGTTTGTCAAAAGTTTCCGGTTCTCACCCAGGTTCATGGTTCCTTCCCATAAAACTGCAAGTCAGAGAATAGAAGTCTCAATGGTAAAATCTTGGGTCAGTGAGTGGGCAGTGGGAGAGAGGAGTGTAGTTAAAATACGCCGGGGTGGAATGAATACATGTGGTGGTTGATAATGAAAATATTCTTTCTTGCAGCATGAGTATGAAAAGAATGGTCTCCCTGGTCCTTCCAGCCACATAACCACAAAATCGATGGCTGCTCCTCCAAGCCGCGGTCTGAGCCCACTGCTGGGGCTGGTGGTAACCACTCTGTCTGCCCTGTTATCTTTATCTTTGACAGAAACATCATAGCTGCATTTAAAAAAAAACAGTATGGACATGTAAAAAGACAAAAACCAAGTTATCTGTTTCCTGTCCTCTTGTATATCCGAAATTCCAGTTTTAGGAGCTCAGTTGAGAAACAGTTCCATCCAACTGGAACTTTTTTTGTTTTTAAGAAAGCTTCTTGTGATCCTTAGGGGCGTCTGTGGAAACCCTGGTGCAGTGCCACATTCCAAACTCAGAAGGCTTTGGGGCATGCTGTATTTTAAAGGGACGGTTTGTAAATTTGGCTGTCAAGCAGACTGGGGCCATATTTTTCATGATGATGGTGGTGACGACGATGATGATGATGATTGTAACAGTTTTAATTCTGGCGTTTACTAGCTAGAGAAGGAGTTAGCATTTCTAAAGAATCTTCCATATCTCATGTAATGGCTTTGATTTCTGATGACATAAACTGTAGCCTGACACAGATGCCACAAAGTGGAAATTCTCATCAAGAGTAGACTTTGTGGACACAAACTTGTACCGATGTTCACCTTTCTATATAGTACTAGCATTTTCTGTGCTAATGTTTATATACTGTAAACAGTTCTACACTCTCCTACAAAACAGAAAACACCTGTCACATCCAAATATAGCATCTATCTTTTAGTCAACTAGAGAGGGAGAATGAGTTTGCAGCGTCACAGTACCTCGATCATTGGACGACACTCTCCTAGGCCTTACCTGAGTGTGAAGCCCTTAAATTAACAAGAGTCAAATATAGCTGAAGTGTCACTCTGATACTCCTTACCTGAGATTATATGTAGAAAAAACAATTTTACTACTAAATGATTTCAACTATTGGCTTTCTATATTTTGAAAGTAATGATACTGTTTTCATTTTTTACTGATGGTTTAATACAAAATACATGGAACTTGTTTTTCTCTCCTAAGTAGTGTAAGCTCCAATATTAACTTCACAAATACAGCTCTTCAAAAGCAGACTCTGAGGAGCCTTGTGCTTAAGCAGAAAGCTCTGCATCACGTTACTGTGGACAGGCTGGAGGAACAGAACAGCCAAGCATCGTCTTTTATCATTTCTTGAAATGCGAGCATGCGTACCTGTGCGGAGACCAGCAGCCACTTGTCAATGTTCTGCACCGTCTAATGGCACCCTTGCCATTGACACCATCTAGCACCTGGGTTTTCAGGTTATGTGACAAAGGCAGCTTAGACTGAGACAGGACAGGGCTGTGTTGCCCTCTTTTTTGAAGCATATCCATGCCAGAGGACACAGTTCTTTTCCTAGGGGTTTTCTTTACAAACCTGATTGTGATGTCATGGCCGTTGCTTAGAACAATTTGGCCCGAAGGTTGTCAGGAATTTGCTTGCATCTTGTTCTGTGTCCTCTGTGACAGACTGTGACTGACCACGTGAAAAAAGAAAGGTTTTTGAATCAAGAGGATCAACATTAGGTCTGGTGAGATGAGTTGGCTGGCACAGATAAGCAGAACAGGATGCTCTCCATACGGCATCTGGCTGTGTAACTGCACATTATCTTCCGTTGTGCTCTTCCTGAAACCAATATAGACCCGAAAGCGCACTTTTGAAGCCTGCTTTAGATGGTGAGATTCAGAATCTACAATGGTCAAGTACGAATGGCCATGTTTCTCCAAAACTGAAGAAAAAAAAGGAGATTCTACCTTGAGAGAGTATGGGGAGCATTAGCTTTCTTCCCACATGGGGACGGGGTGGTGGAGGAAACTCGTGGTGCATGTTTCGTACTAATCCCCTTTGCCCACTGATATCTGCCTTGTAAGATTAATCAAATTCCTGGGGGGAAGAAGAAATCTATGAAATCCAAGATCAAGGTATAGTCTTTTAGCTTTATTGGTGTTCGAAGTACGTTTGCATCCAAATGTTAATAAACACAAATGTACAATCCTCAGTACCAACTTTTCTCACTTCGAAATGTTTTCAAGGGAAATTCACCAAGCACCCAAGTATATCTGATTAGTGAAAAGATCCATAAAGACTTTTACTTTGAATAAACACATTAAATGTGTCAAAATATTTGGAATGCCAGTCATCTATGAGGGCATATCTCTTACAGAGCAAATTTTGTTTTAATTAAGGTATCTCTGTGTATCTCCATCGGACTCATTGTGTATGGGTCTGATTCTATGTGATCCACTGTAGAAAGCTATTGATTACGTCTGCAGTAAACAGCAGCTCTAATTAGCTTCAGATGACCAAAGAGGAAATGGGAGTTTTTAGTGCTAACAAGGGCAGCCTTCATTGAAGGATGCATGGATATGCAACACGTAAATTAAATTTTGAAAAGCCTCATCTATCACCAACAAAGATCTCATTTTTCTTCAGCGATAAAAGCATATTCGAGTTACCAAATCCTCAATTTGAAAATAAGTTGCTGACTAAATAAACAAGGGGAGACATCTTGTTCGAGGACAAGAAGTTAGAGAGATTCTTACAAAAGCAAGCCAAGCAAGATTTCGGCCGTTCAGTGTGATCTCTGTTTAACACAGTGACCCCGAAACACCATCATTTGTCCCAGGACTGGAGCAGGTGAATGACTTAAATCTTTTACCTCTCTCACTTTCTCTTGGAGTGCTTAAAAGCAAAAATGGTTTACTACTTCCTGTCCTTTATTTGGGACATTTTGGGTGCCACTGAGTATATAGGCTGTCTGCTGAGGTTTCAGCCTCTTGTAGGAAGTAGTTCATTGTAGTTGATTTGGACATAAAAACCAGTGCCTGACGTCCGTGCAGACCATGACTCCCAGATCAAGCAAGTGTAGCCATGCCCTACTTATTTTAGACAGAAAGAGAAAAAAGGCGTTACTGCCGAACTGATTAGAAGCACATCGTTCCACTTTGATGTTGAATATCTTTGACTAATGTATGTTTGAGTAGCTTTTTAATAGAGCACATGAAGGAGGAAGTGCACAATATAGAGAGGGAATTCAGAATGCCAACTGAATATTTATTTTTCCATACCTGATTTTTTCCAAACCTCTAATAGAAAAAGTATAAGTTGAGAATTACATAGGTTATTTTTCTTGAAGTATATAGCAGACCGTATCCAGAATGTAATAAGTGTGGTTTCCATTTAATTTTTTTTTTTTTAATAATTCTTTATCCTGTAGTAAAAAATGATGTCTTAGAAGCTGTGTCTTTGAGTTCATCAAATACAGGACAGGGCTTCTCCAGAGCTGCTGTAGCCTTGGATGTGGTCTGTGTTGAGACGGTTCCTGCCTTGCATTCGCGCTTCGAGAAGGGGCCGCTTCCACCTGCCTCCCGTTTCCCACATGCCTCCTCGCCTCTAAATCAGACACTCGCAGGCACTCCATCTGCTGTACGAGGAAAGTGGGAGAGCGAAAGCCTTTCCGAGTCCGTGTAAAGTGCCTGGGAAAAAGAGATGTAAGAGCAGTGGGAGTTTATATAATTAGCGAATTCTTTTCTTAGAATCCAGCATAAATGCATTTCTGTTGTTATTATTTACAAAACAGTGGCCTCAGAGGAGCTGTCTTTTGGAAAATAAGTTTTCATTCATGTGGTTAGACATGCACGACTTATTCGAATCAATAAACCGTGGGCCAGAAAAGGGCTGCTTGGCTGAATTCACATTTTCTAATTCTCTTTCGAGGCTGTTCTTGAGCTCCTGGATTCATGCTCTGTGATCTTTGCTGCTCTTGCCTCTGCTCTTTGATAAAGCAAATGAAACTATGTGAGACCCATCTTCCCAAGAAAGACCTAACAGCAACGACAACAAAAGTGAGTTAACACTGCCCTGGGCACAGTGACAGCAGCAAGGCCCTTCTGAGCTGGGAGAGTTTGGAGAAATGAAGTAAAATCGAGCTGCGCTGAGGTGCACTCGAGGCCACATGTCTCGTTCCTTGCCGATGTTCCTTGCTGGTCAGAATAGGAACTTCCAACAAAACAGCCAGAGTTCCTTGAATGAGGCAACAGTTCCTTTATAGGAAGGAAGGCAGAGCTAATATCTGGATGACAGAGGAAAGAATTTCTTTTCTTTGAAATTCTAAAATAAAACAGCTGGAGATTTGGTTGGCTGCCCTTAGAAGCTACATTTTTCTCTCATCCCTATCATAGGTATCTCATGTGTCTATCTGACACCTCTTGACTTTGATGCAGCTTTGCTTCTCAACTGACCATTCGTTTTCAGTCTATTGTCTAGAATTCTTCCTGAGGACTGTACATCTGAAAAATATTCTCACTGCAGAGGCCTTAAATCTGTGGTGTTTGCCACTGCCTCCAGCCTGGGCTGTATTCTGTAGGACATTTCATTTCACAAGGGTAGTTGTCTTAAGACATTGGCTGATTCCATTCTCTTCTCTATTGATTAATGATGCCCTGAGCTCCACTCTATTCTTTACTGCCTAAGTATTAAACAGGGTCCTTGTCCAACAATTCTTCATCCTAATCACTCTATATTTAGTTCTACCCAAATTAATTCTTGTGCTTGTTGTTGTTTTTAAAACAGAGAAGCCACTCTTAGGAGCCAGGCCATCTGAAGGTGATGCTAATCTCCAAATAGGAAGTTCCTCTACCCAAGCCTCTTCTGAGCTCCTCTTCTTAGCTCTAGGATTGTCTTATCCTCGCCAGGAATCCTACTGCTGCTCCCTTGTTCTCTGATGAGCTTCTCTTGCCTCCCAGAGACAAGGCAGAGTGCTTATTCAGGGGGATGCACCACCTGCACGCCTGATTGTTCTGAGACCCAGCCCAGAGGGGTGGGGAAGGCACACAAACCCGATTTCAATAAACTGCCTGCAGAGAACCGCAGCCTGCTAATAGTCACCGAGGCCTCAGCCCCCTAAGGTCTCCAAGCTCATTTGACCAGCGCAGCTGCGACTTCGGCTGTCTGCCTCTGGCAGGTGCCAATATCAGCATCTTGTCCCACTGCCATGGGGAGTTTATTTTTGCTCGAGGGCAGCTGCCAAGCCCAGCACCAGCGTCAACAGAAGGTTTTCTCTGATTTTCTTCTCTGCATCTCAGGCCGGGCTTTCTTACCAATCCTCACTTTTGTTTTGTAGAGAGTGCCAGCAGACTGGCCAGAGAGCTTCAGCTTCTTCCATAGTTTTGACATCTCTTCCTGCTCACTCAGCCTTCCCTGGCAGAAGGCACGACCCATCATTGGTACTTAGAAAACGCTGGTTTAATGAAAAGCTTTGGGGCATTGAAGGGCTTTGCTCTGTCATGCAACAGAACAACTGGCCTGTTTGAGTAGTCTTACTGGCATTGAGCTATAATAACACTGAATTTGTCCTCCTGTGATTATCGAGGGTGACCTGGGAGAAAGTGTCTTGGAAAGCATTGGGATCAAAGTAGCTTTAAAGCTATCCACCGTGTTCCCTGCTGCAAGATGCAAAACTAGCACTTGTCCCAGGAAGAACTAACCAAGACCAGCCAGTCTCAGCAGGCTCCACCTCTGCCAGAAAGGACAGAACCCAGAATGGGGTAGACTTGGGGGAAATTAGCTAGTGAGTCTGCTGAGACTTGAACTTGCCTCAGGATGGTGGCAAGAAAGGTGGGCCACTCCCCTGTCCCAGACCAGTCCCAAGGATGACAGCCTCTCCATCAGTATCCCGAGAAGCAAAGTCAAATGCTCATCAATTCAGTACAATTGTGGAATGAGCACTGTGGCCAAATGAGCCGTCATTTGGAACTGAAAGTCCCCCACAAGTCACTTAAGAATATAGGGCCCTCTGACAGCAGCGTAGGCAAACACCCATCCTTTCCAGATTGGCAGAATCCTTTATTTTGACGTCCTTCAGAGACTCAAAATTCTCTTTACAAATAGTTCAGACTTGGTCTCCCAGGAGGCGAGTCCTGGTCCACATGCACACAGTGGCCAGTCCCACTCTCCAGCTCTCCATCCCCGAGACAGCAAACACACCCACCCTCAGACTGAGCCTGAAAGGCCCCCGCTGAGGACTCAGGCTGCCACTCCTCTGGGCCGCAGAGGGCCGGGAGCTTGGCCAGGTAGGCACACCCGTGGAGCTGTCACAACTGTCAGGTACCAACCACGGTGCAGGTGGGAATAAGTGACAGAGCTGCTTTAGTTGAGGAAAGCGAACAGTCAGCGGCGCTCATGCACAGGAGCAGAACTCTGAATGTGCTCAATGACCCTGACGTCTGCAAACATGATAGACTGGAGGACCAGAGTGAAGTAGGATGAAGAAGTGGAAAATCCAGTGAATGCCCTGCGTATGGGAAACCCTGGGCTGTTAGAAGTCAGTAAAGCAGTAAAGATCAGTCACCCGGGGCCAGGCTGGGTGACCATCACAGGTACAGCTGAAGTTACTCTGGGCCTTCTCGGCGTGCTGACGTGTGAGTCTCCATCGATAAGTGCGCACGCGCGCTCTCACTCTCTCTCTGTTACAACTGCCGCAGGGCTGTATGATCCGGCATTATCTTCCTGGCATGCAAAGCGTGCTTGATCTGGAATTTGGTTTTATAGTCTTTAGCTTTAGCTGAAGGCGTTTCTGAAGAGTGGGGGGAAAAAAAAGAGAATGGAAACCGCAGAACCAAATCGCAGATTGCCCGGCCTTATTTGGCTGTGGTCTTGCTGTCATCAAACATTTCTGATGTGCTTTTCTGGATTCAGAAATAGCTGATTGTCCTCAGAGGGTTGAAAAAACCCTCAAATCCAGGGCCTTATAGTTCTCCTAATTATCTTTCTCTTCTTCTCCCTTCCCTCACCCAAGGGAGCGGGGGAAACACGCTTCACCGCGGAGTTTGCTTTAAAGAGTTTTCCCAGCTCGTGTGCATTATCCCTTGATATTGAAATTATTTTCTCTGTTTAATCCAACTCCTGCTGAGAAGCTGTGTGAGATTTAGGTTGTGGGATTTTTTTTCTTGTATTCGTTTGGATGCTCTTGCATTTCTTACTCTTAACCCGAGGGTATGTCTCGGCTTATGTTCGTTCTGTTTCATGCAGGTTTATATACGTGTGGAATAGAAGAAGGCTTCTGATTTTTAGGATAGTTTTAGAATTGTGTCCTGAGCGAGGGGTTCAGATACCCAGTCTCCTCAGAACTGGGGTGAGGAGTGAGTGAGCTTTGTTGAGAAGCCTCCAGTTAGGGAGGCTGCAGATGGGCAATTTTCCTTTGCGTCTCCATGTTATATGGTGTGTTTACTGCGTTTTCCACTCATAGGAGATGATATATTTCCCTCATCGTCTCGTGTGTCTGCTTTCCCGAGGACACCTGTACATCAGCCTGGGGTCATTCCCACGTGGCTTCCTCACACAGCTGTTTTGCAGCAGGCTTTATTGCCGACACCTGTGGAAGAACATCTACATGTAGAAGTACAAGTTTTGCTGTTTGGACTTTGGAAGTGGTTTTGTGATGTTTGAATTTTCTGTTAGCCTATTGCTCCAGCTCTACGGAATGTACATAGTCCCTTTGGCCATCCCCCACTCCAGAATATCCTAATAAACATTGTTTTCCTTTTTTAAAAAAAAAATATTATTGTGGTGTCTTTTTCTTTTATCCTAATGCATTGGAAAACAATCTCAAAATCTACAAATACGTAGAAATCCCCAGTGTCGAGATACTGGGGTTTTTTGACAACAGATCAAAAGGACTGAGTGTGGCTGCCACATACGCTTTTAGATCCTGGTTTCTCAACCTTGGTACTCCTGACATTTGGGGCCAGATAATTACTTGTCAGGGGGATGGGCTTATCAGGTCCTGTACATTGTTGGTGTTTAGCAGCATCCCTGGGTAGCCCCCCCCCCCCATCCTCAGATGTGACCAAAAATATCTCTAGACATTGCCAAGTGCCCCCTGAGCAGGGGAAAAATCACCCCTGCTTGAGAGCCACTGTTTAGGATCCAACCTACTAGCTCACGAAGGAGTAGCAAAAGAAACCAGGTTGGAGAGAAGGGGCCACATCTGATGTTTACTTTATGTCCTCGAAATGCAATTTTAAAATTAGAGGGTAGGGTTGGTAGGTTCTCTAGTTACCGCCATGTTTGTATTGAATGATGTGTATAGGCTTACAAATAGTATTTTGATAAAAGATAAAGACTAGAATGGGGTCTTTTTTCTTACTTCCAGTATATAGGTTAGTGCCTGGCCAAGAAGAATCACTTAATGTCACACGAGACCAGATTTTATCTTTCTGAATTAGGATCATGAGGGTGGCTGCTCAAAATACGACACCACCTTACCCATTTCTCTGAGTAAGTTACCATTTCTGGTGTCCTTATCACTACCAGGACTTTTTAAGGCAGAATATTAAAGCACAACACATAGTAGTGAATTTCAGCACTGTTGTTTGCTTCAATATGCAACAGTTCATGAAGCGGCAAGGTCTTGCTCTGTGCGGGGCAGAAGCCTGTATTTCACTCGAGGTTCTGCAGGACATGTTTTTGTTTTCTTTGTGGTTTTTCATTCACCTGGGCTTTTCCACTGTCTTGCTTCCTGGGCGTGCTTTCCAATGACCAAGTTTAGAAAGATTTCGGTCAGACTCCAAAGAATCCCCAAGTTGGTTTGGATAAAACGTTTGCGAGCATTTGGACCTGGGCCTGGTGTTTTCCAGGTGCAACAAAAGCCCAGATCCCAGCAGCTCACCTGGCTCTGAGATTCTCGGGGAAGCCTTTGCAGAAATCTCTAAGTTCATTCAGAGAAAAATGAATCTCTGCTGTCAGCGCAGGTGGGGCAGGGCATGACGAGGAAATCTCCAGAATCATCAGACAGAAATGGGGAGGGAGCTGCAGCGAGCACCCTGGGGACCTTGGAGGTCCTGCGGCTACCAGTTCCTATTCTAATCATCTTCTGGATGCAAGCCAGTCCCCAGGATGCAGGTGATAGAAAATTTAGGAGCCGGAACAAGAAACGACTGATAAAACCCTGAGAGGAATGCCAAGAAAGTGAATAAAAACTGTGACAGAAACAAGATACAAGACTGCTTGTGTTCGGTGATATAAATAAAGCATAAACGAGAAATAGTGATGTGGAAGACAGGAGCAGGCGCATCCATAAAAGTCACATAAACTGGCAGCGCTGGCTGCCCTGATGGGTTTTAGCCTCATGAGGATTTCCCCCGTCCAGGCTGGGAGACAAGAATTCACTGGGTTTAGAAGACAAGGTGAGGGTTAGAACTGAGAATAATTTGAATGATTGTATAAATAGGGACAATCTTTTTAGAACACTGTTTGACAATCTACATCAGAATTTAAAATCCGCATCCCCTTTGAGCAGCAATTCCACTGTGAGGCATTTACCCAGCATTCTTACCTGGTTCGCAGAGATCCTTGCAGTGACATCCACACTGTGGGGTAACTTGTGATAGCAAACTACTTCAAATAGCCCGAATGTCCGCTGACCATGAACTGGGGAAAGAGCTTACGGTGCACCTAGATGCGGGGATATTATGCGACTATTAAAAAAAAGTAGATGTCTAGCCACTGAAACTGAAAGTGGCCTATAGTGTATTAAGTGAAAAGGTACAGGGCAATTGAAAATAGGGTCCTACTTGTATGCAATTTAGAAAAATAGATGATGATAGATAGAGACATAGATAGATGGTAGGTAGCAGTTAGATACAGAGAGACAATAGATGCTAAATAGATACAGTAGATACATAGGTATAGGCAGATACAGAATGATAGATGATAAATAGGTGACAACTAGATATAGATAAAGATTGATAGATCAATACATATAAGTAGGTGAAGATATGGATAAATGACAGATGCTAGATAGGTATAGATAGTTATAGGTAGATGACAGCAGATAGATGATAGGTATAGACAGACAGTTATAGATAGATCAATAAATGGTAGGTAGATGATAAATAGATACAGACAAATAACAGGTCATAAACAGATGAAGATACAGATGATAGATAGATGAATATTCCCTGGATATACAGTTTTTGCTGTGTCCATATTTTATTTTTACTAATTATTTTTGAAAGAATAAAAAATTAAGCTGTGCAACTTCTAGAACCCAGCTCAGATTCTGAGCACTGCTCTTGAGAAGAAAGAGGCTGACGCAGCCCTGGCTCAGAGCACCCCCAGGGCTAGAGTTCCCCGCTGCAGCCAGCAAACCCCCACAGCCCCAGAAGCAGTGAGCGGCTGTTCCCCCAGCACCTCCTGTAAGATTAATTGCTGCAATTTGGGGAAGAGGCACCCTATGGGCACCTGCTGTGCACCGTGTGCATAGAAGGGTTTTAAAACAATTCCTGTCCCTGAGGTTGGTGACACAGGGTGAGTCATCTCCACGAGGGACCTTCCCCACAGAAGGTCAGCTCTTCAAAGGATCAACCCCACCCTGCAGACAGTGTCCTCAGAGGGCCCATGATAACAACAGCCGTGCGGAATTGAGTGCTCACCACACGCCCAGCCCAGGGATGCATGGGCTCCATGCACATGGTCTCATTCAGCCCTTACAGCAACTCCGAGATAGAATTAGCAACTGAGGAGGCTGAGGCTCAGAGAGGGCAAGTGACTGACACAAAGTCACACAGCCAGGGTGGGACTCGAATCCCACTTTCTGATGCCAGTGCCCATTTAAACTATTCTCCTGCTCTCAGGCCTTGTGGGGAGAAAGTCTCCTGGCTTCTGAGCAGGAAGGCTCCCAGGTACACTCCACACCCCCACATCCCCACCGCATTGCTCCTCACCCGCACTTGGGGCCATTCTGAGAGCAACCCAAGTGTGTATTGCGGTATGAGTTGGTCTTCAAGAGATAATTAGATTACCTCCCTTGCCTCAGGAAAAGAACAGCAGATTAAAGAAGAAATATGACAAGCCATCTGAGTGCCAGGACTGCTCCCCTGAGAGTCACACTTCCATTTCGGTCCCTCGTTCCAGACTTGAAACCAATTAAAGTAGTTGCAACGTACACAGTTAACACCAAGTGACAAAAGCCTGCCTAAGTGTTTTAAAGATCTCATTTACCCGTGGGCTGTGCCCAGAGAAACCTGGCTGGCCTGGTATCGTACAATTTAGGAAGTGCTTGACCCAGGGCTGACGTTGGGGGTGCCCCGCCGTCCTCCTCAGACCCCCCTCCAGCTGTCACCCCCCTGTGCCTTTTCCTAGTGACAGCAGACAAGGGAGGTGGTGGGGGCAGGGCGTGCATTGCTGACCCCCGGCAGGGTGCTGGCTCAGGAGCATCTTCAGGTCCCTAATCCCTGTCTGTCCTAGATCTCGACCTCCCCAATCTGGCCCACACCTGACAGGTCGGGGGAAGAGAGCGCTGTGGCTTAGCCATCCTCACCTCGAGGACTCCCACCCCACAGCCGGAGTCGTTTCCTTCCCCTTGTCACCTCAGGAGGGGACGTCTACCTCAGAAGTGAGCAGACCCAGGAATCCAGCTTCAGGAAAGGGTCTTCAACAATTAATTACCCAACCTGGGAAGAAAATGCAAACAAGGCAATAATTAAAATGTCGCTCCTGTGCTATTAATACATTGTTGTCATCTAAGTTTGCTTCCCTTCCAGGCAATTGAGAGAGAATCCCGGGCCCCATCCATTGCGAGTACCCAATATCAGAACAGGAGAGCAGCCACGCTCTGATACAAGCTGGTTTGTTTTCCTTCATCCAAAATATTTCTGTCGCTGGAGGACCCATGGGTACTCAGATGACATTTCCCTAGCTTGGGAGTGCCTTACAGTGTGGAGCGCACCTTCACACCCAGGTTGCCCCTGGCTGCTCCCACGGCGGGCGGGGACCTAGTTGGTCACCCCAGCCCCCACGATGTGCCCTCCCCTTCAGCTCCTTGTCCCCTTTTCTGCCGTCTTCCCACTCACGTGGGAGTTACAAACTATTTTAATTTACTGTCAGCTTTTGTAAAGTATACCTATACAGTAAACTCTATTTTTACAGGGTATTAATTGTCCTTCCAACAACCCTTGCTGTAATTCAGGGGGTGGCCAACCTACCTCAGGTGCACAGCGCGGGGCTGCCAGAGATCACACTCGCAACTGCTCACTTGCTCACAAGCCCAGCCCCGGTGAGTCCCCAAATGGAGCAGAGGATGGGGTGGTGGCTTCCTTGCTGGACACTAAAATGGCCCAAGGTTGCAAACCAAGGTGTAGGGGCCAGGGCAGTGGAGGGGGCTTTCCAGTACGCCCCTGGTGCACCCACTTACCTCCAGGTGCCGGGTGAGCAGGGAGCCCCAACATTCAGCTTCACTTCACCTGCAGAACAAGCGCGGAGCCAGCAAAGCCCAGACTGCTCAGGCACGGTCTGGGGCCCCCACAGCTCCCCACCATTGAGTCTTTTCCTATTTGGGTCCCTGCTTGGTCTCAATTTCTTCAAAGCTGGAGACAAAGGCGGGTTTCCCCAGGGCCCCCTCCCACACGTGTTGCTGACTCTTCTAAGTGCCACTGAGGGTCACACTGGATCCAGCCCTGTGAGGCAGGTGCTGCTGCCTCAACTTTGCTGATGGGGAAATAGACTCAGAGATTAAGTAACCTGGCAAAATCCGGCGGTGAGAGGGGACCCTGGCATTCGAACCCAGGCAGCCTCTGGGTTGGCCCTCCAGCAGTCGGTGCCAGAAGAGCTGCCTGCAGATCACGGTGTCTTTCAAAGCCATGAAGGGATAAGATCTTCAAGGAAACCTGAGGTGTTAAGCTGCTAATCCCCTGACACTATGAATAACCCATGTGTATGTTTGAATTTTTCTTAACTATGGATTTACTGAGAGTGAGACAGGACTACCCTTTAGGTGGCCATTTCACTGGCAACATTTCAATGAGTCTGACTCCAGACTTTGCTGGGTGTCTTCACACACAGCCTGGCTGCCCTGGGCCTCTGCTGTGTTCCCGCTGTCCCGTTCCCCTGGCAGAGCTCGCTCATTCCTCAGCTCCCGGCTTCACTTGCCACCCAAAGCCCATGGCTGGAGGCTGCCTGTCCTGTGACCTCACTTCCAGCGTTTCCTGCCTCCCCGAGAAGAGCCAGTCATCTCCTTGAACCAGCCTGCCCGTGACAGACACCGTCCCCTCCGCCTCCCCTGCACCCCAGCTGGCTGTCTAACAGGCGTCAACGCCCACTCTGTGCGGAGCATCCTTTGGGTTCAAGGATGCAGTGGAGGATGAAAGAGAACAAGTCTTCCTCCTCACGGAGCTTACTCAAAAACGAGAGGAGCACTGCAAGCTACCCCCTTACGTTTCTCCTACTTCCCTTGGCACCCAATGGGCAGGTCTACTCTCTACCTTCTAAACTGCCCTGCCCGCCCTTCTCCCGAGTTCACCCACCCATCCCCCAGCTCCCCTCTGGGAAGCCTCCAAGTCATTCAGATTTACAGTGAGCTCCCGGTCTGGGGGGCGCCCGCAGCTCTCACGGCCCCTCACTCATTCCCGTAAGCGGTGCTCCTATGTGGCCTCGTGTTGCCACTTAGTCCTTCTGTGAGCATGAGTCCCTCTCCCCAGCAAGGCTGGAAACACCTCCCGAAGGAGAGGGCAGGCTCCCCCGTGTATCCCCGATACACAGACCGAGAAGGTTCAGACTCTGGAGATAAAGTTGCTCGACCTCTCTGAACCTCAGTTTCCCCAGTTGTCAAATGGGGTGAATGACAGAACCTACCTCAAGGGTTTGCCGTGAGGTTTCTATGTTGGTGACAGCTGTTGCTATAGAGAGGGTGACAACAAAAACTGACGGGGACACTAATAATAAAATCTGGAGGTGATTCTGGGACCCAGGCTGGGCATTTGGCAGGAGTCCGAGGGTGCACTGACGTGTTCCTGAAAAAACGGTGAACTGGGGGTTCCCCCAGGGTGTTCCCTCCATTCACACGCACCAGAGGCCACCATGTGACAGACACTATAATATCTTTGGGAAACAAAAAAATACCATCCCTGCCCTCATGGATGTTTATATACTTTTCTTTCTTCTCTCTGTCCAGGCTTGAAAAATTCGGATTTCTCAGGGAATGGAGATTGCCTCTCGCTCCATCAGGTCTGCATCTGGGACGTACAACAGAGCCTATGACATCCAAAGGGACAGCTGGTTCTTATATAATAATAATCTTATGGGATTAAGATTCTTCTGGGCTACAATGCCTCTATCCCCTCATCCCTTTATTTTGTTAGGAGAGGCTGAAGTCATCAAAAGATTGCCAAGTCCCTGCTATTAGACACTAAATTCTTTCCAGCCAGGCTTCTACCCTAGTGACAGCTCTGAGTGTTTACCCAGCCAGCTGAATGACATCGTTCCAGAACACCATAGAAAAGAGCCATTTCTGCATCTACTCGCATCCTGTCACTTAATTGTCATTGTGTAGGAGTTCATTAACATTCCCTTAATTTGTTGTGAAGTGTTAAAAGCCTTTCAAATCTGGTCAGACTCAAAACTAGTTTCTTTGCCTTTTATGATGATTGAAATGATGTGCATTGTAAATAACCTTATGTTCAACATTCAGCGATATTAATTTCACTTGACTTCATGACTTAAGGTCAAATATGTTCATCAAAGCCGTAGTCATTAGCACAGTTTCCTTTTCTATTAAGCGATTATGATCACTTACTATAATGAGTCGTGAAGTTTTAATAAATTTTTTGCTGGTGTGAAATTGCAAAACAGTAATTATGACACATACTGTATGGATGGCTTGTTCCACGATGTAAATTTGGCCTAGTGTTGGTAAAAATACAAAAGAACCGCAAATAATTAATTAGTTGCTGCCGTGGAACCAAAATAAGCCCTCACCGTGAAAGTAAATGAATGAAAAATGAAGAGCCTTTTGTTTTGCCGGTGAACGGTTAAACAGTGAGACCTGGGCTCTCAAAAAGACCCGATTTCTCAAAAATGACATTTTGACTTAAGCCAGAGGACAAAGAATTTTTTGGGTCCATGTCAGTTTTTTCTGGCATGGGGCTGATGATCTGACAGTATGGGGCAGGAGGAGGATTTTGAAATAAAATTAAAACGTTGATGCAGATGGGCTGATGGGAATGACACCTCTCTCAGTCTCAAGGCGCAGAGAGGTTGTGTGAGCCTGGATAGAACCAGAGGCAGGAAGGTTTTATAGCCCCATGTGGAGTTCTCTGCAGGACACATAAGAATCCCTGAGGATTATGTTAGAATGCAGGTTCCTGGAAAGTTAGCTCAGTAGGTCTGGAATGGAGCCTATGCATCCACACACTCAGGATTATTCTGATACAGGTGGCCTCTGGCCCATGCTTTGAGAAATAATAATCTAGACTCCCTAAACCACAATTCTGCAAAACTGTATAGCTGTCAAAATTTTCACTGAGTAAATGCTTACATGTGAGGCCCTGTATGAAGCACAAGATTGTAAATTTTCTACAGTAAGTTTACAATAGAGTGAGAAAGGTATGATATGTATATAAACAACATTATATCATCATCTAAGATTTCCTTACTTATAATGTGCCAGGTATAGCTGAGTGTTTTATATGCACAACTGAATTTGACTTCACCACAACCCCTTTTTACAGATGTGGAAACTGAGTCACAGAGAGATTAAGTAACTTGCCCAAGCTCATACAGCCAGCAAGAAGTGATGCCAAGCTAAGAAGTGGGGTCTATTAGGCAGGCAGTAGGCAGTGGCTGAACATGTTTAGGTAGGGGAAGAACATAACCAGGTGGCTTGGGAATTTCTCTGGAGATAGCGCTAAGCTGTGGGGTTGGTGGGGAGTCAGGTGGGCCCTTTGGGAGGCAGTTTCAGGTGTCCAGGGCAATGGCTTTCAAACTGCTCCCGAGAGACCTGGAGGCTTTGGGGTGTGTCGCATGGTCAATGCTGAGATAGGGATTAGGTAGGGTTCCTTATCCTAATTCATCTCATACCACACCCCCCCCTTCTTATTTATATACCAGCCATATATATGCAATTATCATATGACAAAATGTGAAGATGCCTGGCTTGGGGCAAGCAAGGACAGGAGCAGGAAATGGACGTGTCATCTCGGAGCTGCTTGCAGAATGGGATCCAGCAGGGCAGTGAGACTGAGCTGGACGCTGGGCCCAGGGTGTTCAACCGCTGGCAGAAGGTTTGGTGAGAAAGTACATTTGGAGGTCGGGAGAGAAGTTAGGAGTTTGAGGGTGGAAACTTCAATATTTATTTTGGAGTCATCTGTCACCAGATAACTCATTCTTCTAGAAGGCATCGCAGCCAACCAGTTCCTCTGTGACTCTGAGAAGGACCCGAGCGCCTGCTCCATGCAGAGTGCTGTGTCAGGGATGGTAAACACCTGTCTCCAGCCCCAGGACGTCCTGAGTGCTGCTGTGCCCACTTGGCAGGGAAGGCTCCCTGAGTGCAGGCAGCACCGTCACTATCTCAGCTACCCTCACTGAGCTCCTACCACATGTCCGGGCACTTTAAACATCATCTCATTTACTCCTCAGGCCAGCCCATGGGAAGACTTATTTTCTCCATTTTATAGATAAGGCTAATAGATGCCTCTCACCTCTAAGTGAGCATGTTGCAAGGTGAGATTCCAAAGCTTGCGTTCTGGCCTCTCTACTGGTAATGACATCAATAAGACCAGAATCCGTCTTAAGAATTCAACAACAAAAGACAGAGCAGCTTCAGTCACACAATGTGACCTGGACAGATGGGACCTGCCAGTATGCTAATTTACAACATCACAGCTGGGCCTTTCAAACACTTTTCAAAGACTGCTCCAGCATGGAGTCTGTCTTCCTGCAAGGAGAGGCGGTTTGTCTAAATACAAGAATAGGTGAAAAGGGTCAAAGAAGAAGTCCTACCCAAGACGGCCAAAGTAAGAGGCAAGGGATACAAAATACAGCAGAAAATGGACGAGGCATTTCCTATTTCCCACTGAATACCTTATTACACTGGGTAACTTACCCAAGAAAGATTTCTTTCCGCTAAACCATTGCATATGTCAACAGGAAGCCACGAGTCTTCCAAGAGTTTTCTGTCAAGCTCCACACTAACAAGTCTCAGAGCTCACTACCAGGACCAGGGTAGCCCTGCCCCTGAGCTGCCCATCTGGAGGCTTGTCCGGGTTTGCTGAGGCCAGTGTGAGTGGAGCTGCCATGGCAAGTGCTGCTGTCTGTGTTCTGCACACGTAGGGGAGACTCGTGTCATCTGGCCTCCACTTCACTGAGTTTTTCTCCATCTTTTCCCAGGACAGAGGCAGAACTGGTGAGTGACTTGAAGACAGCAAGGGCCAATGTGGAAACAAAAATAAGGAGGTGGGAATCTGCGAATAGCTCCAGAGGAACATGTTTCCAGAGCAAGAGAAGCTGAGATGGCCCATTGCCCAGAGTCCAGGGTGGAGCTGCCTGTGCAGTGGGGATTAAGGCCAGAGTTGGTCAAAGTTTGGTTCGAGTAAGAATTCACCACCTAAGGACTATGCTAGAATGGCCACTGGCTTCACTTTAAATGGCGAGAACAAGAATTAGTATCTAGTTTTTTTTGAGCACTGTGTACTAAGAACTCTGCTAGGTGCTGGTAGGCACATCTCTGAGGCAGGTGCTAGGCTCAGGTGGATCCATGTTTCTCAGCACGAGAAGACTCTGCATGGCTCTCAACCCCACAGCCTCTGGTGGCTTTACTGGCTCTGGAAGTCCCCACGAGTGGTACAACCTTAACAGCGGTGCTTTCCAGGTGGCAGGACCATGGGTGATTTCTCTTTACTTTCCTTTAAATTTTAAATGTTCGAAATTGAACAATTAATTTATATAATGAACATCAAACTCTACTTTAAAAAAACGTGCCAATCTATTAATTTGTCGGCTGTAGTAAGGACAACCAAGGAGAGTAAGGCTTTGCTGCCAACATGAATCGCTGAACAACTGGTAAGAAAAAGGCCCTAAGAACACCAGCACAGCCGGGCACGCACACTGAGGAGCTGCTGAGTTCTCATCCAGCTACTTTCCTATTCCACCTACCAATCTATTGTCTTATTTATTTCTTTGTTTGTTTGTTTATTGCTTGCTCGGTTCCAAAAAGGATATTGGCTGCTTCCATGCAGTTTAGTCAGATAAACATTTCAAGTAGGTGAGAAAGAAGAGGCAAAATGAGACAAGCATGGGGACCCAGCACCTGTGCCATACAAGCCCTGACCACACGCAGCTGGGCCGTAAAGCTGGCTGCAGCTGACAACATAAAGAAAGAAATGCGCGTGTATTACTGCAGGTGCACTGACTGATGGCGCTCCTGAGAGCAAGAGAAGCCAATTTCTTGGAAAGGGCATGGCAATTCCTGAGACTAAGACAGGAAAGAATGTGCCCCAGAGTGCCTCGCAAAGATGACCCTCAGTGATGTAACGGTGATCGACGTCCTCAACAACATCCTACCGTAAATCAGCCAGTCATGGAGATTCTCCTGCAGACACGGACCAAAGACATCATCCTGGCACGCTGTCCAGGAAAGGCCGTTCTAATGGGCCATGCGATTGGATCCAGGACGCTTATTCACCAATGGCCTGAATTCATGCAGATTTTAGGATATTTCAAGCAGTGGTGGTCAAACTCTAAGTTCCTAAAGGGGTGCCTCACGTGTTCTGCAAATGTTTATTTTAAAATGTACTTTTAATATATTTTAAATGTCATAAATATATCATCAAATCACCTCCACTCAAGTGTGTTATATAACAAATTCTAACATTTTGGAAACTAGCAAATTAGTGAATCATGCTTCCGGGTTGATGTGTTCTTTTGCAGTCCTGACAATGAAGCCCTTGCTCTACTGGTTTAATTGAAAAATCTTCTGGGATGGCCAGGTAAGCTGGTGAAGAAATAATCATTTCCAATTGCACCTTCTTATCTGTCTGAATCAGGACACTCCTAAACCCACATGAACGAAACCTAATATAGTCACAAATTAGGTGGAAAGTGGATGTCAGACTGCAGCTGTCCCCCAGAATTCCCAATCTCAGTTTTGGAGTCACTAAACCAATCTCTTTAACTAGGAAGACATGATGACTAAATGCAATGTGGTTCTTGTATCCTGGAGCAGAAAAAGAACATTGTTAGAAAAACTGGTAAAGTCTAAAGAAAGCCTGCAGTTCAGTTAACTGTATTGCAATAATATTTATTTCATAGTTTTGAAAAATGTACCAGTTATATAAGATGTCAGCCTTGGGTAAAGCATACACTTCTTTCTATACTATCTTTGCAACTCTTCTGCAAATCTAAAATTATTTCAAATTTAAAAGGGTTAACAATTTTTTAACAATCTCATTGTTTTCATATATTAGCTTTATAAAAGCATGTTTTATATCTAAGTTAAAAAAATGATTACATAATACAAAAATGCCATGCGAATCTGCTTTATATATTGATGATCCATGTAAGATTTCATTTGAAGGAACAGTTCTATGTCTATAAAAGTTTTAAAGTTGTCCTTCTCCGTCACCAATAATTTAGTCCTAAAGACATTAGAGGGAACTGAGCAAGATTGGTGACCTTGCCAGCAGGGTGGGTGGAGGTGCAGTGGTCAGGGACATGGGCAGGGTGTCAGACACCACCCATGGTAGGGAGGACATCTACACAGGGGAGTGACTTGTGCATGGTGTAGGATCCAAGAAGGGAAGAAAGGCCACCCAGCAGAGGACATCAGCACTTGGGAATAGCAAAGAGGCTCCACATGCAGAGGTGGCTGGGCATGGGGAGTCAGTGCTTGGGAGAGTGAGGAAGGTGTCCGTGCAGGGAGGCAGGATGGGTGCAGCCCGGTGTGGGAAGCAGAGTCCGAGCAGAGCAAGGAGAGCTCCCCTGTAGGAGAGAAATCCTCACTGGGGGTCAGAGCCTGCATGGGGTGAGCAAGGCAACCCTACTAACCCTACTAGGGGACTTTCATGTGTCAGGGCACCATGGCGAGGGTGCCAAAGCTTGGAGGGTGAGGAGAGAGGCCATATTGAGGGTGGAGAGGTTCAGTAGGCAGCAGTGACAGGTTACTGGTCAAATAAGTTGATACATTAAGGATAACAGGAGTCAAGTGTCTTGACAGAAATGTAAATGTACATATCAGTACTATGCATACATAAAATCCCTTGCTCTGTCCATGAGATGGCCTGGGAATAGCGATGTCCTAATAGAGGTGAACATATCTACTGGCCAGATCGTGGTTTCAAAATGCCATTCTCCACTAAAAGAAGCAAGGGCTCTTTGGATAAAGAGCTGATTCAATTCTAGGACAGGAGACAAGATGAGCCAGGAATATTCTGTTGTGTCAAAAGTAAGGAAATACTGAAAGAATTATAAGGACATGGGAAATGAAAGGGCAACCACTGGTTGCATCTGGGAAAATTTGGATCTCAAAATACGTAACATGGAATAAAATATGAAACCATGTGCCAATATTGATATAACTAAATGAATAAATTGAAAGTTTGATGAGGAGTGGGGTGTTTACATAGTCTCAAAGAATGTTCCCATAAATTAACACTTTTTAATTACAAGGCAAGGGGCAGGAAAGTAACCTTTCATAGCAGAGAAGCTTGACAGATATCTTAATCTAGTGCTTAAAGTTACCATCATCACGAATGGGACAAATCAACATTGTGTGCCGCCTGATAGGAAGCTTGGGGAGACACAGTTACTTCCGTAACATTCCTGCCAAAATGCATAACCTAAATCCAATCATTAGGAAATACCAGGCAAACTCAAATGGAGACACATTCTACAAATTGTCTGACCTGTTACTTTCAGAACCATCATGGTCATAAAAGTTTAGGAAAGACTAAAGAAAAAGACACTAAAAAGACAGGAGACAAAATGCAACGTGTGATCCTGAACTGGATCTTTTATTATTAGGACAATTTAGGAAAGTTGAGTAAGGTCTGAGGATTAGATGGCAGTAATACAGCGACACTAACTTCCCGGTTTTGTTGGTTGTATTGTAGTAATGAGGAAGAATGTCATGTGTAGGAAATGCACAAAAAGAATGTGCTGGAGTGATGGAATATTCACGGCAGCAACTTACTCTCAACTCTTCAGGACCAAAAAAAATGAATTTGTCAAACTTTTTGGTAGCTTTAAGATTGTTTCACAAAATGTTTGAAAATCACTAATGTAGCACATAGCAAGGTTCTGAACCTACAAGAGGATGCCTTTCCATCTCCACTCAGAGGTGACCCCAAGACATATTGCAGAACACCCCAAAACATCTCTTATAGACAAACAGGATCAATGCCTAAAGGTTTCACTACATACAGCATAACTGCAATAATTTCATCTTAGAATGTTTTTGCAGTAAGGAAACTAAACACCCACCTCAGCTATAAAAATAGACCATTGAAAGGTCCGCAGAGTACAAGGTCAATGGTCCCACCCATGTGAGCGAGTTGCCAAAATTAATGCCAGGAGGACTGAATGAGGTGAGTTGCTAAAGTGTTTTATTAGCTACAAAGAAGTTATTAATGAGTTTTGATTCTGGCAATAATTAAATACAGGGCTAAATATTTATGAGCTTAATTAGATGAGATCATCTGAATTGATTAATCCAGGTAAGTCCTGAGCATGGCGAAACAGCACTATCGTCATCATCATCATGCTCATTATGATTACTGTCGTTGTGACTGGTCATGCCCAGCTAGTAACAGCAAACTATCTCCCTGGCATGTTTTTCTATTCATCATTTGCAGGTGGGCACACTCCAAGCTTATTCAAAACTGTCATGCTCTCACTGAGGAACAAGTTAAAAAAGACGTGGATGCCAGAAATTGTTTCCTCAATACTGGAAATTATGAACTGATGAGCCCAGCACCATTCGTGCTGAGACAGTGATGTATTCGGGTGTATACAGTGCAAGCCACAATGACTGGGGGACTACATCAAGTTCACACACGTTGGTCTATAATTGGTTCCAGCCAGAGAGTCAAAGGCGAAGGAAAGGTCTGTGAAAACAGCAATCTTACAGTGCTTCTGGTTTATTTCTCCATCTGTAACTCCTGTAAAACACTCGCCTGAGAAATTCAGGCTAGATGTGTGTTGAGGATGAAGCAGATAGAGTCTTAAATGGCATACCCAGTATAATCTGTCCGTGACTGGGAAAAGGAAAAAAGGTAACTCAATATCCATTTGCCAGAAAAATTACAAACTAGGTACCTTGACCAATTTTCCCACCAAAAATAGCTAAAAATATTGGCCAAAAAAAAAAAATGTAAATACCTTCTGAAGTGCATTGATGAGCTAGCAAGAAAATAAGGAAAACTATGGTAAAAAATGAAATGAAGGTGTGAGCCCAAGAATCGGGCAGACAAAGAAATAGCTTTCACCCTGGGGGATTTTGCAGAACCAGGTATATGGAGCTTAGATTCTCACAGCCTCACAAGGCACCGGAGACAAAGTACAAGGTCCACCTGGGAGGAGGGAATCAAATAAGAGACCTTAACTAATAAAACCAGGATCCCTTGAGCTAGATTTTCAGTGTAGGGTGAATTAGAAATAACTCCACTACCTCCTTACCACCAATGGGACTACCAGAAATGTTACCACTCTTGAACCTTGGAACAGAGGAAAAAGAACAAAACAGGGGTGGGTGTACTTTGGGAGGTCAAAACGGGAGGATCCCTTGAGCCCAGGAGTTTGAGGTTGCAGGGAGCTGTGGTGATGCCGCTGTACCTTAGCCCGGGCAACAGAGCAAGACCCTGTCTCCAAGGAAAAAAAAAAGAACAAAATAGTTCCTGAGAATTGATACCCACAAGCTGTTCCTCACTTAGGTTTGCAGGCAGAATTCTTATGACCTGGGAGTCTGAAAATCCTCAAACCAACAATTCGAGTGGTCCGAAATTAGTAAAGATCCCAGGCATCCAATAGAAGCTAAATTTAATATTCTCTAAAAACAAAAGCAGACAAAGAGAAACCCACCTTTATCTCACAGATAAAGGATTCCCACATACTAAGTTGGAAAGATGAGCAACTCTTTCTGATCACACAAGGAAAAAATCGGTAACTGACTTCAGATCCTGAAATTATCAATGATTATGTTTATACGAATAAAAGATAAACTTGAATACAAGCAGAGACAAAGAAACGAATAAAAATGACTAAGATAACTGAAGAGAGAAGTAGTGAAAAAGTTATCCAGCTTGCAGTTCAGAGGTAATGAAGATGTAGAATATATGCTTGAAACATTAAGAAACAGGGAATGTGAATTTAAAAGTTTAAGATGTATCTAAATTAATGACTCTCAACCAGAAGCAATTTTGCCCTCCAGGGAACATTTGGCAATGTCTGGAGACACCTTGGGTTGTCACAGCTGGCAGGGGTGGAGGGTATATGCCCCCAGCATCTAGTGGGCCGAGGCCAGGGACGCTGCCACACATCCTACAATGTTTGGACAGCCCTGCACACCCATGAATTATGTCAATAGTGCTGAGGTTGAGAAATCTTGGTCTACACAGAGTTCTAGAATTACAGTATAGCTGAAATGGGGACAAAAAAGTAATATCAAAAAGAAATCAACCCCATGAATCCCCCCAAAAAAGATATTTTAAAAAAATGCACATGTATGAAACTTTAATACACCAAACGGAAAAACTAAACATTTTAAAAGCCAGAGTACACTAGGGTTCATTGTACTATTCTTCATTCTTCACATTTTTCCACCTTATGAAGTTAAAAATTAACAAAAAGACCAGCCAGAGAAAGTAGACACACCACCTTCAAAAAACTAACTTTGCAGCAGCAAAAACAGAAACTAAAAGACTACAGAATTCTTTCTTAAAAGTGCTCCGAGAAACATTACTGTCAACTAGAATTTTATATCTAGTGAAAACATATTTCAAGAATGAGGAAAAGGCACTTTCAGACAAACAAAAATTGAGGTTTTCAACCATAGATGTCAATAAAGGAAATTCTGAAAGTTGTACTTAAGGACGAAGGGAAGGGACTCCACATGGAAAACCTGAGGTCCGAGAAGAAATAGAGGAAAGAATGTGTTTAAATCTACACATTGATTGTCCCAAATGATGATAATAATAATGCCCTGAGGGTTCAATTCTAATCAGATTTTTTTCTCGAAGAAAGGTGGTATATAAAATACTGCGTCAGACAAATGCATACTTATTCTTTTCAAATACATATGAAATATTTAAAAATTTGATGGCATACTCAGCCATAAATAGGTTAAGATAAATTCTAGTTTTTAGGACACTATTGGTTTACACCTCTTGCCTTAACATCTATTAAGTTTAGCATTTAACCCAGAGAAAATTGTCCTTGTTTGCACATCAAATTATATGATCATTCTAGCCATAAGGCAGGTCTCAACAAATTTCAAATAACTGTTATTATAAAAAGTCTGTTCTCTCCATAATATAATTAACTTACAAATCAATAACTAGTGAAGCTAAAAGGTGGGGGCTCCCTCCTTCCACCCAGCCTAATTCAAGGGACAGTGGCTCTACATGGGTCAAAGTACCACTAAGAATACTGAGGTCCTAACCACCTTGTTTGTGAGGTTGTGGTTTCCTGGCAGAAGGGGCAAGCTGAGAAGACCTCCGTCTACTGTTTTTCCCACCCCTTCACCAAGTGCTCAGCTCCTAGAAGTGGGATTGTTACTCAGAATAAAATCATGCCATTGTCCTCACTTCCAGCTCCATAGCTGCAGTTCATAGAAATTCAGAGATTTTGCCTGGAGGGTGATGAAGGCCATAAAGCAGAAAGTTCCTACTCTCTTCCCATAGGAACTGACTTCATTGACAAGGAATTGTGGAGCAGTTCAAGCCTAAGTGCACCCTTAAAAACAGTAGAAGTTGTGGTAAAAGGCAATTGGAAGGAGATTAGCAGATTCATTGGAGATAAAGACTAAACTGCAGGCTGGCTAGTTTGTGGAAAGAACCAGGGAAAGAGATAGCTGGAAGGAGACCTCCTAGCATCAGAGCAAATCTGAAACACTGACCTTAGGAACTAGCCCTTCAAAAGTGTGTGGATTTGATTGGATTAGTCTGTGCATAAATTTATGTCCCCAGGGCATTACCAAAAACAATAGCGTAATCAAATGGCAATGAGTGGAGTTTAACAGCTGGGTATGATCAGGGAGAGAGTCAGTCAAAAAGAGCCCTGAAAAAAACACTGTCAACCCAGGGTGACAAACTCAAGACTGTGCCCCTGACAAACTACATCAGTGTCTTCACACTGTGGGGCAAGGGGAAAAGGGATGAATAGAGTTATTAAAATAATCTACTCAGTAACTAAACAAATAATGCAGCAAATAACAAGCCCCACAGAGAGATCCATACCCACGGTGGCTACAAAATATTATCTAAAATGTCTAGTTTCCAACAGAAAATTATGAGACATGCAAAGAAACAGGAAAGAACAGCCAATACACTGGGGGGAAGCAGGCAACAGAACCTGCTCATGAGAGTGTCTAAATGTGTATAACAGAAAAGGACTTCAAAGTAGCCAATATAAATGTGTTCACAGAACTAAAGGAAAGCATGCTTAAAGAAGTTAAGGAAAGTATAATGACAATGTCATATCAAATAGAGAATACAAATAAAGAAATAGCAATTACTAAAAAAGGAACAAATGGAAATCCTGGTGTTGGAATGTACAATTACCAAAATTAAAAATTCATTGGAAGGGATCAGCAGTAGATTTAAATTGGCAGAAGAAAAAATAAGCAAACTTGAAGATAGATGTATAAAATTATGCAACCTGCAGAACACAGAGAAGAAAGGATAAAGAAAAATGAACAGAGCCTCAGGGGAATGGGAAATCATTAAGTTCACCAACATAGAGCTAAGAGGAATACAAGAAGGAACACTAGAGAGAGAGAGAGAAGGAGAAAAAATATTCAAGGAATCAGCAGCAAAAATATTTCCAAATTTGATGAAAAACATTAGTCTGTACATCAAGAAGCTTATCTACTCCAAGTATGATAAATGCAAAGAGATCCACAGACATGTCATAGAGAAAATGTTAACATACAAATGCAAAGTAAAATCTTAAAAGGAGAAAGGGAAAAGTGAGTCATTATTTACAAAGGAACTCTGTTAAGATTAACAGCTGATTTCTCATCAGAACCACTGGAGGTCAGAAGTCTGTGAGATGACACATTCAAAGGGCCGAAATGGTTCAAAAAACTGTCAGTCAAGGATTTTTTGTCTAGCAAAATTAACTTGCAAAAATAAGACAGAAAAGGCATTCCCAGATAAACAAAAACAGATAATTTGTTGCTAGCAGAATTGCCTTACAAGAAATGCTAAAGTTAGCTCTTTAGATTGAAAGCAAGTGACCCCAGATGGTAATTAGAATCTGCATGAAAAAAATAAAGAGTACCAATAAAGGTAATTATGTATGTAATTATAAAAGACAGTATAATTGCATACATTTTCTCCTTTCTACTCTTGACTAATTTAAAATGCAATTGTATAAAACATGTATAAAATTGTATTGTTGGGTCTACAACACAGAGCACAGAGAAATATAATATATTTGACAACAACAGTTCAAAAAAGGTGGGTGGAAACAAAGCTGAATTAGAGTGAGAAAATGACATCAGTGAGTCAAATCCAAAGGAACAACTAAAGAGAACCAGAAATGGTCAATAAGAAGGTTAATATAACCAACTCTATAAATACGTACTTTTGCTACATTCTTCTCTCATCTTTTTAGAGACATAAAATTATATAAAATGATAACAATGTATTGCTGCATTTGTAACATATTTAGATGTAATACTCATAACAATAATGATACAAAACTGCAGAATAAGGAAGAGAGCCAGATAGGTGTAACATTTCTGTATCTCATTGAAATTAAGTTAGTATAATGACGATATATAGATTATAATAAGGTGCATATTGTAAGATCTAGAACAAACACTAATAAAATAAAATATAGTAAAAGAAATCATTAAAGGAATTAAAATGATACACTAGAAAATATTCACTTAATGCAAAAAAAGCAGGAAAGGAGGAACACGGGAGTTAAAAAGGCATGAGATACATAGAAGACAAAAATATAAATAGCATATATACATGAGGGCTGTCTGGAAAGCATCCAGCCATTGTTAATACAATGAGAATGGTTTGCACAACATCAGTGTAACCTGGCAGCTGAGGAGAGTGGGATGCGCATGTGTGAACAATGATGACCTCACTGTACTCGTCAGTGGGGCACTAGATGCCATTGAGTGAGCATGTGTACTGTGTGGCCATTGCATTCAAAACGAGCGAGTAGAGCAAGAAATCTGCATCAAATTTTGCATTAAACTTGAACATTTCTCCATGGAAACTATTGGGATGATTCAGAAGGCTTTCGGGGATGATGCACTGAGTGCAGTGCAAATAAAAGTGTGGCACAAACGCTTCAAAGATGGTCGAGAATCTACTTAAAGGGATCCACATTTTGGAAGGCCTGCAACAAGCCGAACACCTGAGAACATTGAACATGTACAGGTTAGGTTCAGAGACTCTGGGGGAACTGTGTGAGTTCCCCAGGTGCCTACTTTGAAGGGGAATGAGGCGTCATTGTCCTATGTACAATGTTTCTTGTATCTTTATCTTCTTCAGTAAAAGTCTCTATTTTTCATATTACATGGTTGGATATGCATTATATGTATTTTATACACACACACACACATAAAACAACTATATCAATAGTAACATTAAATTAAAATAGACAACACAGTATAATCAAAAGGCAGAGGTTGTCAGACTGGATAAAACAAACAAGATCCAACTATTTGCTATCTGTCTACAAAAGATACATTTTAGGATCAAAGACACAAAGAGATTGAAAGTAAAATGATGGGAGAAGAGACATGATGCAAACAGCAACCTATACTAATAGCAAAGTAGACTTTAAAACAAAGAATGTTACTAATGATAAAGAAGGGCATTTTATAATGTAGAAAAATCAATCCATCAGGAAGATATAATAATTATAAACATATATGCGCTTAATGACAGAGCCCCAAAATACATGAAATGAAAACTGACAGACAATTCAACAATAATTGTTGGAGACTTCAATACCCCATTTTCAATAATCAATAAAATAGCTAGGCAGAATATTAACGAGGAAATAGAAGACTTGAACATTATAAACCACCTAGACATAAAAGACATCTGCAAAATACTCTACCTAACAGTAACAGAACGTACCTTCTTCTCAAACGCACATGGAACATATGCTCTGATATAAAACAGACCTCAATTAATTTAAAAAGATCGAAATCACACAAAGTATGTTCTCTGATATAATGGAATGAAATTAAAAACAATAACAAAAATAAATTTGAAAAATTCCTAAGTATGCAGAAATCAAACAATGCACTCCTAAATAACCAATGGTTCAAAGAACAAAATCACAAAAGAAATTCAAAAACACTTTGACATGAATAAAAATGGATACGCAACATATCAAAATGTATGGGATGCAGCTAAATTAGGGCTTGGAGGAAAATTTATAGCTGTAATGCCTATATTTAAAAAAGGAGACAGACTTCAAATCAATAACATAAACTATCATCCTAAGACATCCCCCAGAGCTCTCATTAAAATGCACACTCTGGTCCCATAGATCTGGGGCCAGGCCTGAGAATCTGCCTTTCTAATGGGGTCCCACATGAGGCCATTGCTGCTGCTCTGTGGACCACACTTTGAGCAGCAAGTGTTTCTCAAATCTGGGCCACAAGAGAACCACCTGCAGAACTTTTTTAACAGCTTTATTGAGGCATAACTCACATACTATATAATTCATCCATTTAAGGTATATGATTCAATGGTGTTTAGTATATTCACACTGTTGTACAAACGTTGCCATAATTAACTTTAAAACATTTTCGTCACTCCAAAAAGACACTATTGTATTTGTTCAAACATTTCCTTCTAATTTTCTTTCAGCCCCAAGTGATCACTAATCTACTTTTTGTCTGTATAGATTCTCCTCTTCTGGACATTTCACATAAAGGAATCATATAATATGTGTCCTTTCTGTCTTGCTTTTTTTCACTTGGCATAATGTTTTCAAGGGCCCATCCATGTTAGAGCATGTATCAATACTACATTCCTTTTTATTGCCAAATAAGTCCATTGTATGGCTATACCACATTTTATTAATATTTATCTCTTCATAAGTTGATTGACTTTTGTGTTGTTTCTATATATATACATATAGCTTTGCAAGTTCAAAATCTTCAGGGTAGAACAGCAGGCCAGCGACCCAGGGAAGACATGCAGGTCCAGTGCAAAGGCCATCTGCTAGCAGAATTTCTTCTTGCTTGGGGAAGTCAGGTTTTGCTATCAAGGCCTTCAGCTGATTGGACGAGGCCCACCTACATTATGGAGAGTAATCTGCTTTACTCAAAGTCCACCTATTTAAATATTAATCTCATGCAAATAACACCTTCACAAAAACATCTAGATTAATGTTTGACCAAATATCTGGGTGCTGTGGCCCAGCCAAATTGACACATAAAATTAACGGTTAGGGGTCTATCATTCATTATGCAACAGCAAGGACTAACCACTTACTATGAACTGGCCCAGGCACTGGGGATGCTGAAATGAAGACAAAGTCCCCTGCCCTGAGGAAGGTCACAGCATAAAATGGGGACCCTCACAGTGCCTACCTCATAGGAAGATCATGAAAAAAATGGGAGAAATAAATGGGAAAAAAATGCATGTATGGCAATCAGCATTATGCCTGGCATGAGTAGGTGCCCAGAGCAGCATCTACACATTAAGATCCAAAGAACGTCGGTACCAGGTGGCGTTTCTCTAGATGATAAGAATAGTCTTATTTTCAGAGCAATTTCATACATGAAGCCACTGCCACAGCCATCCCCTGGTGCAGTGTAAGAATCCCTCACCCGAGAGAGATTTACTGCCATAAAAAATACTGCCCTGCTGGCCAAGGAAGCCACAGTGCCTGCTGTACCCGTCGGAGGCCCGCTGCCTGCGGCCACACACACCAATCTAAGCAGGATTATTAAAGCATAAATCCCGATCGCTTGTCTCCCTCTCATTGGGCTGAAGCATCACCATGTTCATTAGCGGGAAATGTGAGGTTATATAATCTAATTTTTATAACTCTCTTAAGGATAGTGTGGGTCATACATTAGGCTGAGATTTCAACCTTTAAAGATAAGGGGAATGTCATTTTTATTAAAAAGGACCACAAAGCATAATGAGAATTATTACCCCAAATAGGCAAAATAACCCAGAATCCACAGAAAGGAGTGCTTATAATTCTCTCTAATACTCCAGTCTCTGAAGCAAGAGTACAAATTAAGCAGCTCAAGGGCATTTTCCAGGGCTGCCCAAATGGCACCAGGGCCCCGCACACAGGCCGAGGGAGGCGTGGTGCCGGGGAATCCTGGTGCCCGCCTGGCAGGAGGCTGGCCAGCCTCCAGCTGCATTCACTGCCAGCCAGTGGGGAGCAGGGCCATCGGCGCCCCGTGGGCAGGCACCAAGGAACGTCCAGCAGGAGAAGCCTGTGTGGCTCATGAGAGGAGGACGGGCCTCTGTGATGCTCTGAACCTCTAAGTAGGGGTGCCGGACACCCCTCCCTCCCCCAGGTGCCCCCTCATTCCCCCGTGAGCTGCTGGAGCCAGTGGCAGAGCTCCAGGGGCAGATGAAAGTGCTCCAGGGTCCGAAGCCACCCCATCAACGAGAACTCTAAGGCATCAGGGAAAGTCATCAGCACTTGCTCTGTCTGCCCATATTTGACTTGAGAAAACATTGAAGAATCAAACGATTTTACCTACAAATGCAAATTGCTGGTTTCCCTGGCAATCTCCGTCTCGCGGGGCCTGCACGCTGGCCGCACGCCCGCCGTGCTCCGGGTTCGAGTGCTCCCACCTGGGCTGCTTCCCTCTTTGACTTTTTCTGTCTCCTGACCCCAGCCCCGCAAACACAGATTGGGAACTTCTGAATTGGAGTCTGGCTATTCATCCCCCATCCCATCGCCCCGGCCTCTCTTCCGTTGCCTGCCCAGCCGGTCTTTGAAAGTGTCCCTACTCCGTGGGTGAAATCTCTTTGAACTTTCTGAACTCCACCCCCCCCCACCCCCGGCAGCTCTCCCTGGTGGGTGAGGTTGCTGTGCTGCCCACGGCTTGCCTCTTCCGCCAGATGCCGAGGGTGGGCACCCAGACCCCAGGACAGTGCCCAGTGTCATCGAGCAGGTCTCACTCACTGTGTGTGGACTCCCTCAAGATCCATCGCAGTTACACAAATAGAAAGTGAGGAAACAAGCCACGTTTCTTAAAATTCGTTTTCCCCCATGTTGCTGGAGACAGTGACAACCCCTCTACGCTACGGCTCGGGGAGAAGTTCCAGGCCCAAAGAGAAGAAGAAGGAACGGAATTCCAAGGACACAGAGGCCCAGCTCACAGAGCCACCACCCAGGCCCTCACTCTCATAACCCAGAGCTGCGCAGCCAGGAAGTTCTGCCTCAGCTAATCCAAATCTTTCTTGTTGTAGTTTAAGCCAATTTCCTGGGCAGCGTGATGCACTTTTCATCACGGACACACGGGTGGCAATTATCTTTGAGAGTGGCTATTACGGGCAGGCTGAGCGGATGACAGCCTTTTAAGTTTTCAGAAGTGTGTATGTCTTTATTCTCTGCCATATGGACTTCCTGCTCTGTTGTTCTGCATATTTAAAAACCCATCTTCTAGCTTATCTATTTGAAATACATTTAATTCACTGGAACAGTCAGGACGTCAAGTAAAACCACGTATGCAGCTTCTGATCAATATCCCACCAAGGGCAGTGCTTAAGCAAAGATGACGTGCACTCCAGCCTCAGAGCAAACCTGAGCGGGGCTCGCTGGAGAACATTCCAGATGTTCACTTCTGTAACTCCCTAAAATCCTGAGCCCCAGAGATTTCTGAGGAAACACAGAAACAAATGTTTATGACCAGGTTATTCTAACTTTGAAAGTATGTTTTTAAAAAAGATTTCGTATAATTTTACAGATGTTTATTACCAGGTTATCCTAGCTTGGAAAGTATGTTTCCTTAAGACACTGGTTGTAATTTTAAATGATATACTCTTGTGTACCATTTAAAAAGCCATCCTAAGAGAATGATTGTAGCTGGGATTTTTTGGAGCTCTTTTCCCACAAAAACTTCCAGGCCCTGAACCCAGACTCTATGGAAATAAATATTAAAGAAGATCCTGCTGTTAAGCAAAACCTCAAAATATCTTTACAAAATACCCATGGCAAAACCAAGTGTTAAAAAAAATTCTCAATGCTTTCACGCAGATCTGGATAGAGGACTGAAACTTTAATTAGAAGTGTCTCCTCCACCCCTCATTTAGTACATGAGGCACTTTTCTGTCTGGGTGGTCTGATTTGAGGGGATATTAATTTTTTGTAAAATGTACATATGGGAATGTCCTCTCTTCCTATCATCTTTCAGTTCTCATTAGTGCTGGGTATGAACAAAATACTCAAGTTTTAAAATATCCCTTTTAGGCAGGTGGGACCGACGGCTCTTTGCTGATCTGTAATAAATCTCTGATAAATAGCAAAAATAAGGAAAGTATGAACATTTGGAAACAAGTTTTGGGGTTCACCAACGCAGACTTCTGATTTCTAGATGTCAGGCCCAATGGACTCAGGACAAAGTGCCCTCTTACAAACGGTGGAGCCTGGGCAGGGAAGAGGGCATCCTTGTTAGAGAAGGTCTTTTTAGGGTCATGGAGAAATGACATGAGCCATCATGGTGGCAGGGGAGGAGGGGAGTGGCTTTTGAACCTCAGTTCTGAGACTTGTGGGTCACAAAATGTCCCCCGAAGGAAGAGCTAAAAGCACATTTGATTACAGCTTTTGTGAATGACTGATCCATTCTCCTAATGGCTACATGGGAACAAAATGCCCATGGAACAGTGGCAGAAAGAAAACCAATCCTGGGCCGGAAATCATTGACATTCTCAAAGGAGCTGGGTGAAAGAATGAAAACTGGTTATTTTCCTAGATGGGGCAAAAAAAGTATTTTTCATCCAGTTATGATTGTTAAAACAGAAATACTATTAATAATTGTTATTAAAAATCAAAAGATTCATTGGTCTCTTAAAAGTCATCATTGCCAAGTTGCAGATCTGAACAAATGTTTAGTCTTTATCAGTGCAATAGATATGTGCTTAATTTTAGTGACAAAATTTTCAAAAATATGTATACTGTCTGGATTTTCCTTTTAGTTTTCAATCATTTTTCTATCTTCTGGATGAACAGCAAATCAACAGATATTAGAATCAAAAATTCACTTCAAAACCCCTCAAAAAACCAAATGCATTTTTACTTGTGTCAAGTTTCTAATAACTACATCCATCTATTAACACAAATAGGAAAATATTAAAATCAAAAGCATTTTATCCTAAAATACTCCATTATTTCCTCTCAGCCTCAACCCTCTTTCATTCTGCTTTATTGTCTTTATTATAATAAGCACAAGAAGATATAAGATGTGAAAATAAGAAATCTTGGTTCCAGAGAGGCAATTGCATTTCCAAGCATAAGAATTGATCATCTACTTTTCCTATTCATGCTGTTCAAACTCATATTGGTCTTTCTAATTTTAACAGCAAAAGTCAGCTTGGAAAGAAAGATTTTGTGCATATTTTCACAATATGTTAACAATTCCAACTGTGAAGAGTCAACAGTTACAGCATACATCATAATCGTAGAGACTGCATTAAGATAATTATGAATGGAAAAAGTATATATTATTTGCGTCTAATAGAAGCTCTGGATGCTGAGAATAGGGCCCTGCGCATGAGAACACATGTTTGGTAATTGAGCTCTCAGTTTGAAGATTAATTGTTCAGTGACAGCTGTCTGAGACACACTCTCTTATCACTGATGGAAAACGGCCCCTCTGAGTCTGCCCTTCTAGAGTCCTCAGCTCTGGGCTGACAGCAGAGCAAAACCAAAGAGCCCAGGGCCATGGTTTGCAGGGGTCTTTGGTCATGGTTCTGCCTCCAACAGAACAATCCGTCCTTAGAAACTCACACTTCCAACAGACTCTTAGGGCTGTGCCCCCCCAAAGGGTGCTTTGTGTTCCAAAGGTGGCAGACAAGATCATTTTAGGTAAGACAGATGTGGATTTTATTTTAATTACTGTGTTGTTGCTTTCTTGTGTATTATTAAAACTACAATTAGCACATCCAGGTGTAATTTCAGAGGTTGGACTATGTAGAATGAAGCAAAGGAATGGAAATCAGTGTATTTAGGTATATGTAAAGAATAACAATAAATAAGTAATAGGAAAGGTAAGCTCCGGACATGGTAGGAGACATGAAGACAGTTTGGAAATGACTGGCGTTTGGAAACCGGGCTGTGAACTTTCGTCTCTTCCCAGACAGACGGGACAGAAGCCCTGACTCCTTTCACTGGGAGAGGGGGCCAGAATGCCGGGAGTGGGTTTCGCATGCCTGTGTCCAGCACTCAGATTGAGTTTAGACGTGTCGACAGTCCCTAATGGGCTTAAAAACAACAGTTATCATTCCCAGGGTTGTCAACATGTGGTCCTCAACATTACAATCCAGATTTCAACTTTGGCATAGAAATAGGAAAAGCAGAAGCTAAACAATGTGTGTGTCTTTGAATTCTATGCCCTTTGTCTCCCAAGCCCTGCTTCCAGGAATCTTGCTCGCTCAGATCCAGAGACTTGAAATATAGAAACCACTGGGATCTGCTACAGCGACACGATCCAAATTGTAGCGGGCCAGTCCCTGTTTCAAGTCCTTGACCGAAGTTATCTCCTTCCAGTCTCTAACATTCCTAGAGGAGGGATTATTATCCCCATTTTAAATATAAAGAAACTGAGACACAAAGAACTAACAGCTAGCACAAGAAGAGCCCAGATTTGGACCCAGGTCTAGAGGCTGATCTCTTAACCCTTACAAATATCATATTGCCTTGAACTTTCTATCACTCATTGCTCTCCTGTCTTCAAATGCTCTGAACTGTGGAAATTCACAGTGAAGCCCAAGTCCAGACAGACTGAGCCAGGAACATGGAGGTTGCTGATGCGTCATCTCTGCAACCCACTGCGTGTTCCCATACAGAAGGCTGGTCGGCCATTTTCAAGAAAAGCCTAAGGGTGCTGTCAATAAAAAATGAGATTCTTGCAAGAAATGGATCGATTAGCCGGGCGCGGTGGCTCACACCTGTAATCCCAGCACTCTGGGAGGCCGAGGTGGGCAGATTGTTTGAGCTCAGGAGTTCGAAACCAGCCTGAGCAAGAGCGAGACCCCGTCTCTACTAAAAATAGAAAGAAATTAATCGGACAACTAAAAAATATATAGAAAAAATTAGCCGGGCATGGTGGCGCATGCCTGTAGTCCCACCTACTCGAGAGGCTGAGGCAGAAGGATTGCTTGAGCCCAGGAGTTTGAGGTTGCTGTGAGCTAGGTTGATGCCACGGCACTCTAGCCCAGGCAAAACAGTGAGACTCTGTCTCAAAAAAAAAAAAAAGAAACAGATCGATCATTGTTTTCTTTCATTTTTATTTAAATTTCTGGTAAGAAAGCAATTTAACGTTGGGTAGCATGGTAGAAAAAAGTCTGACCATATGTCTCAACTTGATCAAGGAAATGAAACACCTTTGGCCTTTGCTTTTTTCAAACTTGATCTTCTCCCTCAGGCTCCATCACTTCAAGATCAGATATGCCTTATGAGAAAACATGATTGAAGAGAGTCTACACATCATTTCTCAGCTTCCCTTGGCTTTTCCCAAAGAGAGCGCCTGTTAGGATGCGCGGAGGTGATTTTTCAAATCTACTGTCAAAGTGCCTATGGGAACGACTCCTCTTCTCAAGGTCAAACTAATCTTTGAAGAATATTTGGGATCGCTAAAGGAAAATTACTTTGGGCATTATAATGATAGGCAAGAGTAAAAGAACTCTAATCCCTTTTTAGAGTTATTATGAGAATTAATCAAACGCTAACTCAGAAAATGAGAAAAATATACACCGTGTGACACACACTATTTGAGATGGGCGGGCATGTGGGCTCTGAGTTAGTTCGGCTCTGGCACTGGTGCCGCTTAATGCCAAGTTCCTGACACACATGTGAGGAAGCTGCTAGGTCAAGGGCCCCATGTGTGGTTTCAGGTTACAATAAACTCTAAGTTGGGTTGCAGGAAACACACTTGTGCTTACTGTGGGAACAAGACAGAAAACCTTCACAAGGAAACATGAGAAGTGCCTAGCTCTTTCCCCTGATCTGAACAAAGGCATGAAAAGAATACTTAACACTTGAAAAAAAAAACAAACAAACTGTGTTGTTAGAATAGCTTCACAGAGACTTCCCAAAACCAAGCCGCTCAAAAATTCAACCAAGCAGCTTTTGTTATTGGCGTTTTCTCCCATCTTCTTTATTCTTTTCTTCTATTATCTCCATGTCAGACCTGCACCAACCAATAGCAAACTCAGAACCCTCACCCCCACCCCAAAACCTGGGATTTGAGGGGCAGCAAGAATAATGGGCCTGAGTGAAGGGCACAGCCAAGTTCATGGCTCTGATGATTCTTATTAGGGCAGCCGACTGTCACCCTACAGACATGTCATTAAAAACTCCCATCCCATTCAGGTTGGAGTTTCAGGACAATAGCAACCACTGACATCCATATTCTTCAGTTCATGAACGAGAACATTCAAAGAGCCAGCACTAACCTCATTGTTATTGCCTTTCTAGTGGCTAACACATAATGAGAGCTTACCAGAGCCATCCTGTCCACTTCAGTAATGACCACAGTAATGACAGTAATGTCACAGTAATGTCAGTAATGACACACCTACTGTGTGCCAGGCACTTTGCTGGCAACTTTGCTGCATTATCTTATTTCTTCTTTCCAACAGCAAAGACTCTCATCTTGCAGGTGAGGAAACTGAGGATGGGAAAAGTCACCTTGCCAAAAGACACATAGGTAGACCATGCCTGGCACTCGGGCAGGGCCATAGACCCCAGAGCGCGTGCGATCAATCCTGGCTAGTTCAAGTCCAGCTGAAGTTGGGCACCTGACGTCGGTGGCGACTACCCCCACCGTGCTGTACTAGTCCTCCAGGAGGGACCCACACTAAGGGCAACGCTGCCCTGAAAAGCATGTTTCTTCATTCATTAACCCTGCAAGGATACGAGCACCTCCCATGAACCAGACCCCATTCTGGACAGTCCCATACAGCAGTGAACAGGAAGAGGCAAACTCTGGTAAGCCAAGGAGTGACAGACATACCAATAAACAAATTATAAGTTCAGTGGTAAATGTTAAAGAAGAATGAAAAGCAGTGTGTGTGTGTGTTGGGGGGGGCATGTTATTTCCCACAAAGTGGTCAGGGAAGTCCTCTCTGGTGAGGGGACTGAGCAGAGACGTGATGGAAGCGAGGGCAGGAGTCATGCAGATGACCAGGAGCAGAGTATTCCAGACAGCAAGAAAGTGACACAGGGGCTCTGAACAGTAGAGTGCTTGGAGGAGCACCAGGAAGGATGGTTGGGAGCAGGGGAGGCAGGGTATAGTAGGATTCTGAGGACCACTCACTCACTCAAACACACACTGAGCACCTGCTCCGAGCTGCAGGGCCTGGGGGAAACACAAAGAAGCAATCCCAGCCTTCAAGAAGGAAATAATCCCACAGGCAATTCAGGAAACAGAAATCTGGAAGAATTACTTGGGGAACAAGAGAGAATACGTGCAAAATGAGCTATAAGGGGAATGTGGAGGGGTAAGGAGAGATCTCCACGGCCTGGGAGCATCTGGGAGGGTGTAAAAAGTGACAATGTTCCTTGGCCTTCAAGTTGGCAGGATTCAAATAGGTAGAGAAAAAGGGAGCAGGTTTACTTTGCACATAGCATAGTGCCTGACACATAGGAGACTCTCCATGAACACTGGCTGCACAGACAATAAATTAATCAATGAATAGGGAAGAGGTAGGAGGTAAAACTGGAAAACTAATTGAGATCATACCTTAGTGAGAGCTGAATATCACTCTACAGCATGCCGTAGAGAATTAGGGTGTTTCTGTTCATTTTGACCTTAAGAATAATTATTAATATGCTATGTAAATTGCAATCATATTTTTCACAATCAACCATTTTGGAATACATTATATAGGCTGCTAGAGCTCAAAAGATATTCCATACATCAGTTTAAATTTTTCTTTCACTGGCTTTGCCCCAGCTGTCATTAGTAAGACCGGTCTGCAAAAGCTTGTGATCAAGTTGCATTTTCACAAAAAAAGATGGAAGGCCAGGAGGAGCCTAGATCTTCTGAACGAGAAACTCAAAAATTCACAGATAATTGCTTCAGTACCCCCAGATCCTTGCTAACGTTAGGGATGCATGCCAGTGTAGATTTAAAGTTCTGATGGGCTTGCTTTTTTAGGAAATGTCTGTAGTATTTTAATACACTCTTATTGCACCAAAGCACTTGAAGAGACTAGTAAATTACACCACATCGGTTGGGGAAATTTTGTTTTTGTTATTGTGGGAAAAGTCTCAGGTAGGTGAGCTGTTCCATTTTTCCCTCAAGAACCAGGGCAGCATGTAAACTTCAAAAATGGACCATCCACATCCAACTGTCAGGAGAATCGGTTTTGATGTAAAATTGCAATTTGGACTGAAGACCAATATCTTGCATGCCACATTAAATAAAACATCACATAAAGCTCAGAAGCAGTAGGATAGAGGGGAAAAAAGTTCGAAAAAAATTTAGCAGAGTCACAGATGCCAGTTAAACCCAAGACAGAAGCTCACTTCCCAAGACACTGTACTATATAGCCTCTTGCTTCTAAAAATGAATGCATAAACAACGAGCGGAATTAAGCCACCATAGAGCTAGGAACTATTATAGGAAAAAGTGATTTGTTTATTTGATCAACAGAACTCTCTAACAGCAGCATCTGCGCTGCAAGAGGTAATTCACAATCAACATAGCTTGGCACTGTTGCTGAATTTATTAAAAATTTGTTTTTTTTTTTAAATCAACTTTTGTCAACTTTTTCTGAGAAAACAAGGCCAGGGTTCAGAATTTCAAGCCTGTGAGGTGGAGGGATCATGGCAGCTCAAAGAAAAAAAAAAGCGGGGAAGGTAGAACAGTAGCTTTTATGCCCTCATAAACCCACCGGCCTCTCCTGCTCAGGAGTTTGCCTAACCCAGGCCCGTCCTGGCGGTCCAAGCGCACCCCATCCCAGGGCCGTGGCATGGGTTCAAATGGAAGTGAGCTGAGAATGTTTTCTTGTCTCTTCTTTATTCTTACACACCCTTTCATAGGCCGTCGGTCCAGGAGTGGGCACTTCTCACGCCCTGCTCTGTACTGTGGCCTCCGTCAAAGGCACAAGGGCACCTGGATGTGAAGATGTCACGGCTGGCGGGAAGCTTGGCCTGCCTGGGAAAGATTAGGCAGCTCCTAGTTTTTTAAACGTGCCTCAAAGGCCAATCAGTGGGGAGCCTCTCTGTAGCTCCTCAGGGCAATGACTCAAGCCCTGAACCTGGGAGAGACAAGTTTGATAGATTTTCAGGAGATGAGAGCACAGGCTGCTGTGATCGATCCCCCAGAACCTCGCATCATTTGGGATGGAAACGGGCATATTTCCTGTGCTCTGATGAGGACTTTATCTTCTCAGGTCCAGGAGGAGGAAGAAAAGCTTGACTGATCTTTCTGATGAATGCGTTCTTAAAACTTTCTATCTCCCACCATTCCATTTCTTTCTCATAGTCTAGTGACCCTTTTTATTGGCTGGTGAGGAAAGAGCCTCATTGCCTTAAACTTATGATCCATTGCCTCGATTTAGTATTCTATTTACTCAAAAACATATCTGCTGCCCAGAACCTCTGGCAATATGTTGGAAATACAGATGGGAAAAATATGACTCTTATCAGCTTAAGTGCTCGGTTTAAAAAATAGCCCGAAGCATTATCTGCTGGAAAATATCAGACAACATATGCAATGTGTTGTATCCCAGGCAAAAAGGTGAAGAACGTGGGAAGGTGGCCAGGAAGGAGCTGCTACATTTACCAAGGACACAGGTAAAATCCAAGCAGTCAGGGCACCAAAGGGAATGCAAGGACCTACCCCATGTGGGTAAATCTGTACTTCCCGATTCTTTCCCGCTTGATGCAGTTGTCCCATCTACATACTGGCTTTAATGAATTATAATAATGACTCTGAATGGTACAAGAGTGCTTGCAACATATATTTATAGAAGGCTAATTTATTCATAACATGCTCTCCAGGGAAGAGAGCTTGACTGATGGTGAGTAAATCTGTCCGTGTGAACCAGCAGATTTCTTTTTTCCTCCTAATGGAAAATAAACATGCACTTTCATAGCTGACGTATGAAGTCAGAAATTCCAGGTAGAGAAATACAACTTGGAGAGTCCAGCTCTTCATCAATGTATCTTCTGTGGAATCTAAAACTTGGAAATGTGTGATTTTCTAGTCTGTTTGGTTGAACTCCTGGTGACCTCGGAGCGAAAGGCAGCGGGTCAGACCATCATAACATCCAGGTCTAAGGGAGCTGTGCTCTGCAGGGGCAGCGAGGAGGAAATGAAACCAAAGAATCAAAACTCCTGGAGGTTGTCAAGCCTCTGTTTAACATCAGCTCTGACAAGCAGGTCTCAAGTTCTTAAATGCCTATGGTGGGAGGTGCAATGAAAACAGAACTTCGTGGCTGTTACCATGCCCTCTTGGTGATGACGGTGTTAGGGAAAAACTCACTGAGGTTGTCATTGGGGTTTTGTTTTTCCCTGGATTAAGATTTGGCAAAGAGCTAGGGAAGGACTTTTTCCAAGACCTTTCCAATCCTAGAAGACCTATATTTACCACTTTGTTTTTGTTGTTTTTTTAATCGACTGGCCAACTATTCGAATCACATTAGGATTTAAGAAACAAGCATTAGTCAAGAAAAAGAAGAACATTTTTGGCAAAAATGAGAACTATTCCAGATTCAAGTCAAGCTCATAAACCAGATTAAAGGTCAAAAGAGAAAGAAAGAAATTGGTTCCAAATAATGGGAGTTCTAAAAGTGACGGTATAGAGGGAAAACAAAAAACTATGCAAACTAATCACTGTCCGGGGTTCGTAGCAAACCAACACTCTGTTTAGAATATCAGGTGATATTAGCACTAGTTTGGAATGTTAAGCTGGAACTCTGTGTCTAGATCTGAAGCTTTTGCTATGGACATTCCTCTAACAGGTAAAGATAAGACCTGAGACTAGAGGCCTTGTAAGTGTCCCCACTGAGACTGTAGTTAAATCTAAGGCGGACAAGTCCTTCGGAAGAAAAGCACACTTGACATCAGGACCTCTTCACAGAGTAGGTGCATATAAACTGCGACATTGAGAGGTGGCCCTCAGTTTCCCTCCCTGAATTGGCGCGGGTCATGTGCCTGCTTAACCAACAGAAAGCTGTGGCCATGAACCTCCTGAGCGCTTTTTGGGACTAGCATTTAAGAAGACTGGCAGCCTCAGATTCCTTCCCCCTGGACCATGTGTGTTTGAGAGAGGCAGAGCTACCAAGGACATAGTCTAGCTACCCAGCTGGAGAAAACACATAAACAGACCGTGCAGAAAGGCCCTGAGGTCACATGGAGGGGCGAGTGGCCCAGACATCCCAGCATTCAGTTGCCCCCAGGTGATTTCGGCCCCATTTTACTGCAACCGCCAGAAAGCCAAGTTAGATCAGCAAAAGAACTTCCAGGTTGAACCCAGCCTAACCACAGAACTGTGAGATATAAGAAAATATTTGTTGTTTTAAGCTTCTAAGTTAGGGTAATTTGTTACACAGCAATGGATAACAGAAATACAAGGACATCTGAATGCTTATTTTTCATCCATTCATTGATTCATTCATTTATTTGTTCATTTGACAAATAACTGCTGAGTCTCTGCAATATATCAGGCACTCTGCTAGTTGCTGGGGAATTAGCAGGAACATGACATACCTGGTTTCTTCTCCCTTGGAACCTCCAGCTCAGCATGAGAGAGCCATGGCCTTCAAACAGGCAATTATAACCATGATGGGTGCCACAGAGGGTTAGGGGCAGTATGCTGTGGAAGGAGTACAATATACCCAGTACCAAACTGTAAAATTCACAATGCCTGGCATCCAATCGAAAATTACCAAGCATGTAAAGAACCAGAGAAAACAACCCTCAATGAGGAAGAAAATCCACAATAGAAACAGGTTCAGAAATGACACACAACAGCTCGGTGTGGTGGCTCAAACTTATAATCCCAGCACTTTGGGAGGTTTAGGCAGGAGGATCACTTGAGGCCAGGAGTTTGAGATCATGCTGGGCAACATAGTGTGACCTGTTGTTATAAAATTTTTTCAAAAATTTAGTGGTTCCTGGTGGCTCACACCTATAGTTCCAGCTATTCGGGAGGCTGAGGCAGGAGGATCGCTTGAGTTCAGGAGTTCAAGGTTGCAGTGAGCTATGATCTTGCCACTTTACTCACCTGGGTGACAGAGTGAGACCCTATCTCTAAAAAGAAAAAAAAATTGACACAGATGATGGGATTAAAATGCAAGGACATTAAAACTGTTATAGTCCATGACAAGAAGAGACACGGAAGATATAAAGACCTGAGCCAAGCATATAGAGAAGAAAACTACAATGAGATGAAAAATACACTAGATACTATTAATAGCAGATCAGACAATTCAGAAGAAAAGGTTAGTGCACTTGAAGACAGAACAATTGAAAATAACCCAAAGTGAAACACAAGAGAAAAAAAGACTATGAACAAAAAGTAGTGATCTGTGAGACAACATCAAATTCTCTAGGTAGGGGAGGAAGTGGACAAAATATTTGACAAAATATTATAAACAATTTTTCCCCAAGTTTGATGACAACTATAAATCCACAGCTCCAAGAAACCTCAAGCCAAAGAAATATACAAATGTTCCTTTAGTTTACAGTGAGTGGAAACATCCCAACAAACTCATCGTAAGTTGAAAATATTGTACGTTGAAAATACATTTAATATACCTAACCTACCAACCATCACAGCTTAGCCAAGCCTACCTTAAACATGCTCAGAATACTTACATTAGCCTACAGTTGGGCAAAATCCTCTAACACAAAGCCTATTTTAATGAATAAATATCTGAATATCTCATTTAAATAGTGAATACCATACTGAAAGTGAAAAACAGAATGATTGTACAGGCACTCAAAGCAGTTTCTTCTGAACACACATCACTTTTGAACCATTGTAAAGTTGAAAAATCATAAGTCAAATCATCATAAGTCAGGGACGGCATATATATATATATATATAATACCAACACATATCATAATCAGGTTGTTTAAAACAAGATATAAGAAGAAAAATCTTAAAACCAGCCAGAGGAAAAAATACAGAGAAAGAACTAAGAATAACAGCAAATTTCTTGTCAGAAGTACCACAAACCAGAAGACAGAGGATTGATGTCTTTAAAGGCCTGGGGAAGGAAGCTCTCAACCTAGACTTCGATAGCCAGCAAAAATACCATTCAAAAATGAAGACGAGAAACTAGGTCAGCTTTTCATCTCACATTTTCTGGCTTAATAATTGTTTTTTTGTCTGGAATTGACAAGCTGATTCTAAAATGTATATGGAAATGCAAAGGACCTGGGATAGCCAAAACAATTTTGAGCAAGAAGAATAAAATTGGAGGACACATACTACATTATTTCAAGATTTATCATAAAGTTACAATAATTACAACAGTGTGGTATTGATGTAAAATAGAAATACAGATCAATGTAACAGGACAGAGTTTAATTAAAAAATACATTATTGCTAAAAACATGATAACAGTCTTCTGAGACTTCAGGGAGTCGTACTCTTTTTGCTGACAAAGTGTTTTGCCTTGATGTTGATGGCTGCTGACTGATCAGGGTGGTGGTTGCTAAAGGTCAGGGTGTCTGTGGCAATTCCTTAAAATAAGAAAACAATGAAGTCTGCTGCATCTATTGACTCTTTCTTTGACAAAAGATTTCTCTGTAGCATGTGATGCTGTTCAACAGCGTTTTACCCACAGTAGAACTTCTTTCAAAATTGGAGTCAATCCTTTCAAATACTGCTGCTTTATCAACCAAGTTTATGTAATATTCTAAATTCTTTGTTGTCATTTGAACGATGTTCACAGCATCTTCACCAAGATTTCAAGAAACCACTTCTTTTTGCTCATCCATAAGAAGCAATTTCTCATCCATTCAAGTTCTGTCATGAGATTGCAACAATTCAGTGACATTTTCAGGCTTCGCTTCTAATCCCAGTTCTCTTGCTATTTCTACCACATCTGCAGTTACTTCCTCCACTGAAGTCTTGAACCCCTCCAAGTCATCCATGAGGGTTGGAATCAACTTCTTCCAAACCTCTGTTAATGTTGATATTTTGACTTCCTCTCATGAATCATGAATGTTTTGAATGACATGTAGAATGATTAATCCTTCCAGGAGGTGTTTAATTGAGCGTTGCCCAGATTCACCAAAGGAATCACTCTCCATGGCAGCTATAGCCTTATGAAATGTGTTTCTTATATAATAAGTCCTGAAAGACAAAATTACTCCTTGATCCATGGGCTGCAGAATAGATATTATGGTAGCAGGCATTAAAAACAATATTAATTCCCTTGTACATCTCCATCAGAGCTCTTGGGTGACCAGGTGCTTTGTCAATGAGCAGTAATATTTTAAAAGGGATCTTTTCTCTGAGCAGTAGGTCTCAACAGTGGGCTTAAAATATTCAGTAAACCATGCTGTAAACAGAGGTGCTGTCATCCAGCCTTTGTTGTTTGGTTTGTAGAGAACAGGTAGAGTAGATTGAGCATAATTCTTAAGAATCCTAGGATTTTCAGAATGATAAATGAGCATTGGCTTCAACTTAAAGTCACCAGCTGCATTAGCTCCTAACAAGAGTCAGGTTGTCCTTTGAAGCTTTAAAGCCAGGCATTGACTTCTCCTATCAGGCTCCAAAAGTCCTAGGTAGCATCATCTTCCAATAGAAGGCTGTTTCATCTACACTGAAAATCAGTTGACAAGTGTAGCCACCTTTATCGATGATCTTAGCTAGATCTTCTGGGTAACTCTATAGTTTCTCGGTCAGCACTTGTGGCTTCGCCTTGCACTTTTATGTAATGGAGACAACTTCTTCCCTTACACCTCATGACCCAACCTCTGCTAGCTTCAGACTTTTCTTCTGCAGCTTCCTCACCTTTCTCAGCCTTCACAGAATTAAAGAGAGTTGGGATCTTGCTCTGAATTAGTCTTTGGCTTAAGGGAATGTTGTGGCTGGTTTGATCTTCTGTACAGACCACAAAAACTTTCTCTATATCTGCAATAAAGCTGTTTCCCTTTCTTATCATTCATGTGTTCACTGGAGCAGCGTTTTTAATTTCCTTCAAGAACTTTTCCTTTGCATTCACAACTTGGCTAACTGTTTGCCGCAAGAGGCCTAGCTCTTGGCCTGTCTCAGCTTTCAACATGCCTTCTTCACTAAGCTTAATAATTTCTAGCTTTTGATTTAAAGTGAGAGACGTGGGATGAATCCTTTCACGTGTACACTTACAGGCCATTGTAGGGTTATTAACTGGCCTAACTTCAATATTGTTGGGTCTCAGGGAATAGAGAGGCCGGAGGAGAGGGAGAGAGACAGGGGAATAGCCAGACAGTCGAGCAGTCGGAACACACACCCCAGCATTTACCAATTAAGTTCATTATCTTTTATGGGCATGGTTTGTGGCTCCCCAAAACAATTACAATAGAAACATCAAGGATCACTGATCACAAATCACCATAACAGATATAATAATAATGAAAAAGCTTGAAATATTGTGAGAATTACTGAAATGTGACACAGAGACATGAAGTGAGCACATGCTGTTGGAAAACTGGCACCCATAGACCTGCTTAATGTAAGGTTGCCACAAACTTTGAATTTTTAAAAAACAGTATCCGTGAAGTGCAATAGAGCAAAGCACAATAAAACGAGATATGCCTGTATATTTTACCACAATAAAAAAAGGAAAAAGCTATTAGTATAAGATATTCCCTGCAATGTTGTGTGTAATAGAAAAAGAGCAGAAACAACCTAAGTACCTGTGGATTTGGGGGTGGTATGAAAATATAGCAATTTTAAAAATGTAGCCATTAAAAATAATTACATAGTTGTCTATGCACTGATAGGAAATGATCCCCAAAACTTATTTGTAAAATAAAAATAAGCAAGACCCAGAAGATCAGTGTGTGCTTCCAACTGTGTAAATAAAAAGAGGGGCGGGGTGCTGGGATTATATACAGATGCCCAGACACACATGTAGTTGCATATGCATAGAGTATTTCTGGAAGGATATATAAAGAACAGAATCAACAGTTGCTTCCGGGAAGGGTGAGAGAGACACTTTTTATTATCTGAATTTTTACCATGAGCACACATGGGCATGGTTTTTGCATTTAAAAAGGTTAATTTAAAAAACTGGTCACCTGTATACTGGAAGATTTCATCCTTCTGCAGCTTCTGGGGAATGTGACTCCCAGATTTAGCTCCTCCTTCTTCAATAATTTACCCAGATCTCCTCACTCTAAAGCCTCTCCCCAGGTCTGCTTCCTCCTCTAGAGATCTTTTCCTCTTCCTCCTCTTCCTGACCCGCCTCCTGAAATGTCGCTGCTGCCTGCTGGCTCTGCTCCCCTGCCTGCCAAACACTCCTCCGTCTTCCGCAGTCTGGTGTCTGCCCTCTCGCTCTCCCCAGCTGCTGTCACTCCAAGCCTGGCAACTGCTGCCTTCTTGCCTAGCCCCGGAGCTTTACGTGGTGCTGCTTTTCCTCACCGACTTCCGGGTAGCATTTGGTAACGCTGACCCCTCCCTGTCCCTGAATTCTGTCTCCTTCCTTCCTTGGACCGTGGGCACCACGAGCCTGAGAGCTGCTTGGGTTTCGATCAGCACCACCATATCCTCCATACCACAAGACACATGGCACATGGCAGGGGCTCAATAAATATTTACTGAGTGAACCAAACCCTCCTCCCCCATCCCACTTGTTAAATTATTCCCTTTTTTCTGCAGATCTCTTCTCTTCCCCGCTAACTGTGGATGTTTCTCGGTGCT